>QRFJ01001412.1:215893-303124 GCA_006176705.1 Cocos nucifera
ACCATGGTGATCTCAGATCGGAGGGACACATGCCCATATTCCATCAAAGCAATTCTTAATAGTAAAAAAACTCCAAAGTTGGTCACGTTCAGTACAGATGTATCCCTACATCTCACCTGTATGCCATACTAGTATCTCCACACTCCTTAGTTAAGAGGACAACTAACTTATATGGCACACACTAACCTATACTCAATAAACATTATCGTCCTTGATAATAATGTATCATTTGATTATGAATATATTTAAGAACTAAATGATAAATTCTCTTTTGTCAATTCTAAATAGTCCTAAGTGAAGGAAAAACCCTATTTTTCGGATCAGATTCATTTAGATCTGATTTGATCAAGAGGAATATTTTAAAAATTTTCTTCTTAGATCCAAATTAGAACTAAGATTCTTCAAATCTAATTTTATCAATTTAATAAAAAAAAATTAAAATAAACTAAATTAAATCTAATTTAATTATACCTTGTTATGGATAATTTTAATATCCTATGATGATCCTGATGTTTAGCTATGTAGTGTTCTGACTTTGATTTTGTTTTTTTTTTGTATCCTATTTTTCTTGTTTGTGTACCATGCAAGCATCTGGCTTCTACGATATCCACTCAGGTAGGATCTAGAGATCTTTTTCTTCTCAATCTGTACTCCAAAGATTAGATCTAGATCTGATCTTAAAGGTCTTCAAAACATCTTTTGAAGATCGATTGTTGTCTCTTACAGTAGTGCAGCCTTCTTCTTTCTTACCGTCTTTCTCTTGCTTGGATCACACCAAACTCGAGCCCAAAGCTTCTTGGGCGTGGAGAGGAGAGAGAAGATCTAAAGGTGGCATGGAGAGGGAGGGAGAGAAGCCTTGTGGCATGGGCAATCCGACCAATCACGGCTCTTTATGCAATTAGATCTAAATCTAATTGATGTGATGACATCATCTGATCCAATCAGATTAGAGTCCCTCACAAACCTCCTTAGGTGGCATCAAGACTGGTCAAAGAAGACTCTTTCGCGCCACCTTAGTATGAAGCAATAAGCAACTGGAGTCCCATTTGTATGGGACTCCAATCCTTATCCACTTTCCCTTGCCTTTCTGCTATTTAGCAGGGGGACAAGGGTCAAAGCTCTCTCCTATGGGTGCATGACACATGGGCAGATGTCTAAGTATCAAAGATCAAGCAATTGTGACCAAAGTCCAAAACACAAAGATTAGCAGATGTATGAAAGAATGGTAGGTGTGTGGTCTCAAATTTATTATAAATTAAGATAACATTTTCTGACAGTGATCAAGCTCCAGTCAGACCAAGTAAATATATTTGTGAGTGAGTTTCAAACATATCTTGACTCAGCTCCGAGACAAACTTTTAATGATTGTTGGAAGGAGAACATTAACTCAAACATGTGCTAGCACGATTTTCTTTGAACCTAATTGAATCTTATTCAAATCAATTAAACTGGATTAGTCCAATTGATGATATCCAGATCCAAACTCTTGTTTGTATGATTCAGTTAGATTTAGTTCCGTGTGGCAATAGGATATGTCATGATCTCTATCATCGACATCATCGAAATATCTTTCAATGGATCAAAACTTTTTTGATTAAGACAACTAGTATGATCAATCATCAAAATCATTCTAATTGCTCCTAAAATCCACCAATGACACCTAGCAGCAATGGTGGCAACCCATTAGAACTTAATATGAACCTCTCGGTGCAGTTACCTATGTGATTAAGTTTCTCCATCTTGAGCCCCATTAGATTAGGGTTAAGGTGATCTCGTCAAATCCTAATTTCCATCATATGAATTAATCATTCGATTCAAGTCCAATGTGAAAATCCTAGTAGAAACTCTTTCTATTATTTTACTCTACTATGGCCATGGGCTTATGGACTTGATTCTCATGATCATCATAGGGCTGCTCCCTCATCTACCAAGGTAGATAGATCCCCTATTGGAGCAATCCAATTTCTATAACGAACATGTTATAGCCAACATGCTGTTAGATATATGTGCCCTAGAAGCTAGAATTGGCTGACACTTATAATACACTTCTAGGGGCAAAATTGTAATTTTAACTATAATCAATAAAATGGGTTATTTTCTATCACATATGCATATTTAGTGTCTGTGATACATCCTTTGAGTTAATGGTAATGATAATTCATATTTTTAAGAGTTAAAAATTTAAGACATGAATAATCATTATTAACTCATAAAATGTTTCCGACCATAGGATCATCACAAGAATGGTGATTGATCCCGGAAGGTTGGTGTACAACGCTTTCATTCTAGTAGATGTCTGAGTCTATGGTGTGGAGATACCAGAGTGAGAGTATAAAGTACTGCGTTAGAGAACGAGGGTACTGAGCATGACCACCTCGAGTAGTCATTAGAAGTCATCTTCTCGTCAATGATTGACTGCGATGCTGCTGTAGTGTGTCTGGTTCTTTACCTGAGGTGCATCAGCAACACCTTGAGAGTGTTTATAGTTGACTATACCATTACTCGGTCTCTAGCCATATGTAACCCTGAGGTGTATGTTAGCTATAGCATGTTCATATGTAGGAACTGGATTGCATCAAGATGGAATCTATTTACCTCGGGTGTAGAGGAGTAGCCCTATGATGATCATGAGAATCAAGTTCAGAAGCCCATGCCATAGTAGAGTGAAATAATAAAAAGAGTTTCATTTATGCTTTTCACAATCGGACTTAAATCGAATTATTACATCATATGACAGAAACTGGATTTGATGAGTTCCCTTAACCCTAATCTGAATCAAAGCTCAAGATAGAAGAACTTAATCACACAGAGCTGCACCAAGAGGTTTCACATTAGCTCTGATGCGGTTGCCACCATATACTGCTAGGTGTCACTGGTGGATTTTGGGAGCAATTAGAATGATTTAGCTGATCGATTTCATTCTAGCTGTTTGAATCAGAAGAGTCTTTGATCCATTGAAAGGAGTTTTGATGATGTCGAGATAGAGATCATAACATATCCCATTATCATATAGAACTAAAATACGAACTGTTAAGGTTCACACAAACAAGGTTTGAATGTGGTGATCATCAATTGAACTGATCTAGTTTCAATGGATCTGAATGAGATTCATTAGTTCAAGAAAATCATGCTAGCACTCGAATGGAATCGAACGGTTCTTCTTTTTTACTATCATAAATAGTTTTGTCCTGACTGAGCTAAAAAAGTTTGTGCTCAAATCAGAGGCCTTCACTTTGTCTCGACTGAAGCTTGTCCAGGTTAGAAAAGGGTTGTCTTATTTTATAGAGACAAATACCTGCCATTATTTGGCTCACTTGCCCCATTTCTCGTCTTTGACTTTGCTCAAAAGGTTGATCTTTGATCGGTCAAAATGTTGACATTTGATACTTTGACTTTGTCCACGTGTCATGCACCTATTGAAGAGCTGGCGTGGGGTTTGTCCTCCTACCAAAACCTGACAAGGAGGAGGGTGCATGCCACCCTTGGCGTGTGCCCAAGATGGAGGTGCCCAGGAGTCCCTGTTGGACAGGGACTCCATCTCCTTTTTGGATTTTAATTTGACTCCTCCTAAGAACCAATTTGACTGGTCTTAGGTACCATCTAAGGAGGAATCCAAGAAACTATTTATTCCCATCAATCAGATTTATATCTAATTTCACAAAGGGTTGTGATTGGTTGGGAAGAAGAGGAGTTGGATCATGCATAGTCTATAAATTAGACTCTGCACCCAACCCAAAGAGAATTGAAAAATCCCACACCCCAAGATTGGTTCTCTCCTCCTCCTCCATGCCAAGCCCATCTTCTCCCTCTCCTCTACATGCCCAAAGTGGTTTTGGATCTTGGTTGGTGCAATCCAGATGAGAGAAAGGCGACAGAATGCTAGAAGGCTGCACTGCTGCAAAGGACAACTGCTGATCTTTGGAAAAATATTTTTGAAGAATTCTCCAAAATCAAATCTAGAGTCTAATTTTGGAGTACATGATAGAGAAGAAGAGGGATCTCAGAATCTAGCCTGAGTGGATACCGGTAGAGGCCAGGCACTTGCGTGGCTAGATCCAGAACCTTTCGCTGCTTACAGGATCATTGACGGGTAATAGGATTACCCTATGTTAAGGTAAATTAAATTAAATTTAATTTATCTAAATTTATTTTAATTATTAAAATAATAAAAATTAAATCTGAAATATCCTAGATCTGATCTAGATCGAAGAGAAAAATTTTTAAAATATATCTCTCGATCCATTCAGATCTGAACGAACCTAGTCCGAAAAATCAGGATATCCCTTCAACTGGTATCAGAGCTAAGATTCTAAAGTATTTAGATCTAATTTTAAATTTATTTTAATTTAAAAATAAGTTATTAATATGTCATATAAGATTTAGATCAAAATCTAATTAGAAAAAATAAAATTAAATGATTTTGGATCTAAGATTAGAAGATCATGCATGACTAGCTTTTCTAATAGAGAATAGTTCTATAGAATAGTCTTGCATATTTTATCCAATTTTAATTTGATTAAATATATTTTAGATCTATTTATATTTACTATTTTTTGATTTATAATTATATTATAATAGTCTAAAAAATAAAAAATAAAAATTATTTAATTTGAACATCATATGAGATATGATTGATGCTTGTCTAGACTAGTTGTAGAATAGTTTTACATAGTGTCTAGATTAGAGTTATTTTGATGAGATCAATTTAAAATCTTAGTTTTTTTAAATTATGATAAGATAATTTAGATTTGAAAAATGCATGATTCGATACATGAGATGTATGCAAAATTATACCATGATTAGATCTAAATTTGTATATGAGATATATGATATAGATCTAAAAATCTATTTTGTAGTTATCATGTTCCTAATTAACGCATTCCTCTTAGTCGTCTGATCATAAGAATGAAGAAGGATTTAAAGGTCCTCTCCTCCCATCCGATGGGGTGTTCTTATGATGTGTAGGGGTGCTGTGCGTTCGTCCTTAATCAGAAACCCAAAAACTTACATTTCTTGCAGAAACCTTAAGATCCTGAAACCCTAGGAATTTATTATGCATATTGTTTTATGAACCCTACTTAATTAAGAAATTAAGATTATGAAATATTAATTAGTCTAAAATTAAAAATTTTAGATCTAAGATATATTCATAATACTAGTTGGGTTTTGGGTAGCTCAATTAGTCTAGTGTCATCGAATGCAAAGAGTTTGAGTTAGATGGGATTAACAAGTGCTTAAATTGACCAGCCTAATAGGATTAAGTCTGGGTCAAGATAGTCATGAGTACGATTCGAAGTAAGGACCTATATTAGCAGCTCAAGTGGTTAAGAGTCTGATGTAGGCTAACCATTTGGGTTTTTCTGAAGCTCAAAATGGTTCTAATGAATAAGTTTGGCAACATTACGATGCTAATGTTTAATTGGGCAGCACTCGACCTGAATCGTTCTTACGAGTTAATGGCATATCTCCGTTCCATCGTCCTCACTTATCTACCATATTTGTTGACCTGATCATGAATCTTAAAGGTGCTTAATGATCCGAGCTAACCCCATGCCATAGGTTAGTCATAATTGGTTATGGCTATGACTCAAGTTAGTTTAATAGAGACCTGAATTAAATCTCTCCTAGAAAAAGATTAAGTCTAGGTCTTTCCACCATTGTAGATGTCAGGCCTTTTCACGGTTGATTGTTCTCGCTGATCACTAAGTGGCTATCAGTTCCATGAGAAGATGTAATCATGTCTATTAATGCATTGGATGCTTATGCCTGGAGGATGAGTTTGGAGCTCAATATTCAGTTATGGAGAGAGACCAATTAGGAATCTAATCTGTGGCAAATGGTGAGTCTGATTTAACTAAAAAGTGATCAACCTTATTTTCGGAATACGGAAATTCATGAATTAGAGATCAAGTTGCTAGGTGTACCATGATTAGAGAATCATCTGAACAAAGAGTTGTTCACTCATTGGTAACCCATCACTCAATAACTTTAGAGTAAGTATGAGTCAGTGTGATGGAGACTGCACCATCCATTAAAAATCATTAATCATGAGATTTTCTGCATCTTTACAGAGGGAGTGTAGGGATGCAAACAAAATAGTGAAAGGAGCTAATTTGTTTAAAAATAAAATTTTAAATAAATTATTCAGTCATAATTATAAAATCTAACTAAAACTTTGACTCTCTTAGAAAAATATCGCTATCCATCCGAATAGCCGTATCCTGGACAACACTAGACTTGACGACGATCCAATTATAAAGATTGCGCTCTAGAGAACTATCAAAACATTATTTGGGTATCAAGAAGTTAATCTCATGTAATTTGGACCAGGAAACCCTCCCACCTTACAACCCTGCATCACAATGAAAGAGAGCATCTCTATGAACAAATGGAATGGATGAAGATAAAAGCATCAGACTATCTACATGTTGGGCTCTGATGTGCTGCATGAGCTTCAGCACCAACATGAAGATATCGAAACTGCTTGCCAAAAATTGTTGGCTCACCTGCAGAGAGTTGGTTTGGTGAAATAGAGTCGTCAGCCAATATCAGTCACCAAACGACTTTTAAGGCTATAGATAGCGATGATGGCAGTCAGTCCCAAGATCACTGTTCTGATGATGATCAAGTAGTTAAAGAGCTGAGAAGCTCGGTGTGAAGTTAGACTAGGATCTGACAGGAACCGATATATATTCTGCAATCTTGACTGATGCAGTATGGCAGTTCATCATGAACTACCAATGCATAAACTTCAGAGTAATATCTGGCCAATTATGACATGCTGGTACGCCTGACTTTCCTATGAAAGGATTCTAAAGGCTCAGTCTTGTTATGAAATGGACTTCTTTCACAGAAAGTCTTTGAAAAAGAAAGAAGAGTCTGCGAAAAAGGCAGAAATGAAGGTAAGAAGAAGAGAGCAAAGAAGAAGGACCAGCTGAGGAGGCCGATTCAAAAAAGTATTCATTGCATACCATACGACCACTGGAAATGGAAACTGTCCTACTTACCTAGCCATCCTTAAATGAAAGAAGAGACTGTCCTTCTAGAGGTATGCTTCATTATTGAATTAACCATATGGATCTTCTTCCATCCAGTTGGTGTGCTTGACCCTCTGGTTTAGTGCTATTGTGACACTTTTCATGGGGTCTTGAGGATAGCAGGAGGTTGAGGGATGGAAAGACATGATCCTCTGCCATAATGAGCAAGATCTGCAGCGGTACGTGGGGAACATCTACCCTCTTCGATACCATCTGAGTTTAGAACTAGTTGGATTGCTCATATATGCTGCTCAGTAGGAATTTGATTTCTGGATTTCATATTAGCAATAAGAAGGCTATGTATAATCGTTTCTTCTTAAGGACATTTGTAAATTCTTTATGAAAGAAAATAAAATGCTAAATAGGTTTCCTCATTAACGATCTTTATTCATACATATTGATGTACTAATCTAATATCGAGCAAAATGTGAAATGCCAAATAGATGAACCTCAGAGGGATAGTCCAAATGTATAACGGTAATCTATGACACCTGAGATTAGTCTATATAGCAAGGAAGATAGGATCAACCAAATTGGAGAAAAATGGCTATGAGCCATGACTTCTGAGTCATATCCGAACTTGTGAATCTTATCTCAAGCAAAATTGACTAAACCCCTTTTTATAGGACATGGGGAAAGTGGCCACAGACTCCTTGCCCTAGTACATTACTTGATGTGTTGCGGCCCATTTATGTACCGGCTAGAGATAATTTTGTCTACTTCCATTAATCTTTATCGCATGATCTGTCTAGGTATGGGTATATGTTCTTATGGACACAAGCTTGAAGCTTTATGAAAAGTCAAAGAATTCAAACATGAAGATAGAAAAAATAAAACTAAAAAAATCCATTAAGGTTTCTTGATCAAAACGAGGGAAGGTCAATAAAAACCTTTAAAGCTGGGAATTCCTAGACTATCTCAAGAAAAATGCATAGGTCTCTCAATGGACTTCACCAGGAACCACATCAAACTTCAATGGGATTTCAGAATGGGAAATTGGACTCTATTGGATCGTTCCGATTCATGATGAGCTCACAGACCTCCGCTGATTTTCTTGAGGACACTCTATTGTTAACTCAATTTTATCTACGAAAGGGGTTCTTCTAAAACCGTTCTTACCATACCCGTATGAATATGGCACGGTTAAGAAACCAAGTCAGAGTCATTCTCAGAATTTGGGGTTGTCCGCTACATCAAAGACAACAACAGACAAGTAGATTTAGGTCCTTCAGAGCTTGATCATAGGATATCCTAAAGAGTTATTAGGATGGACTATTGGCTACATCCAAAAGACAAAATTGATTGTGAGTCGACAGCGCCATCTTTCTTGAAAAAGTAATTTATTCAGATAGTGGCATTTGGAGAAGCCAGAATTAAGCTTGATGAGAAAGTCTCACCAATGAGCAAGGGACAATTGGAACGAAATTCAGGTTGAGCAAATAAGGAACACTACCTCACTCCACCTCGTAGATCAGAAAGACTTTCCTATTCTCCTGAAAGATACTAGGGTATTATTTCAGAGAAAGGGGTGAGAAATGGTTCTCGTAGGCAATAGTGCTCATGGTGATGATGCCCCAGAGAACCTACAATGGGCGATATGCAGGGATATGCGACCTCAGAGGAAATGGCTAGAGGGCAAGCGAGTCGAGAAATGGGACGTCGAGTGCACGTCGAACCAGTCTGACCTTAGTAGGAGTCACCAGAAATATTGAGAGCTACCTATGGGATTTAAGATGGATCTTCAAGCAGGAAAGAATGAGTGCAGGATGGAATGTGGAGACATTGGTGCAAGCAACTCGTGGGCAAGAAGAAGTATAGTCAACGCGAAGGCGAATGACATCAGTAGATACCTTTTCTCCAGTGGGCTATGGCTAAATCCATTCGTCACATTGCTTTGCCCGTTGCACCGATTTCAATTTAGAAAGATGGCAGATGGAATGGTTTGAAAATGAGTCATGTTCTTAAATGGATATCTTAAGGAAGATATCTATATTTGAAAAGCCGCTAGGTTTCACATCTAGTGCTACTGCGCCATCACAAGTTTGCAACTGCCAAAAGTCCATATTAGTGGACTAAGCAAGCAGTCTCAGAGCTGAACCACTTATTTTCAATGATGTGATCAAAAATATTTGGTTTCTCAAAAAATGAAGAAGAAATGCCATGTTATCTCGAAAACGATGCAGTGGAAGCCTGTTGTCTTCCTCGTGTATTGTACATGGATGCCATCCTTCTTATTGGGATGATTATTCCCATGTTAATGACACATCAAAATATGGTTGTCCAAGAAAGGCTCCATGGAAAGGACCTAGGTTTGAAGACATCCTTTATTCTAGGAATGTAAGATCGGTATCAGGGATAGACCAAAGTAGATGCTAGGACTTTCACAGTAAGATGTACATGAGAGAAAGTAGCTAAGAGGGTGTTAGTAGTGAAAAACTCTAAGGAGGGGATTAGATGGTCCTGTCAACGATATGGGTATTCATCTTGCCAAGGAGAGATGGTGCCCGGTAGCACACTACGGGAAAGGATAGAACACATGGAGAAAGATCCCTGTATTGATCGGTGCAATAGGAACCTTGCATGGGTATGCGGGGCATGCTATGTGCAGTGACCTGAGATAGCCCGGGATGCTGTGTGAGTGTTCACGAGAGCAGGATATCGAGTCAAATCCAGCCGTGCACACTGGAAACTTCTATGAAATGTATCCATTAAGTACTTAAGAATTCAACTAAGATATAGATGTTGGTGTTTGGTAATGGAGGAAACTCCAAAGTCTAGGGATACACAAAGACTCGGCATTCATGTCCAAATAGATGGATCGAAAGTGCGAGCATCTGGGCATAGTCTGTTCTTGTGTGCGAGATAATGGTTGCTGTCAGCGGGAAGAGTTCCAAGCAAAATTGTGATTAGCATATTCCACCAAGAAGTAGAAGTATATTGCTACATCAAACGGCTACGACAGGAAGCATTTTGGTACAAGAATTGCTATAGAAATTGGGCGGCGGGTAATGCCATCAGATGTCATCCCTCTATACTGTCGACAACAATGTGCACCATAGGCCCTTGCTAAGGAGCCGAGTCCTCCACCAGAAATCCAAGCACCATTGAGCGTGATACCACCTCATCCACGGTTACCTCAAAAAGGATGACATCGAGGTCAAGAGAGTAAACTCCAACAGACAAGTGTGGCAGATCCGCTTTACAAGCCATTGGGCCAGCAGAAGATCGAAAGCCCACCTAGGGAAGATGGGATTACATTGGGAGGCCTCATTGGCTTTAGGACAAAGTGGAAGATTGTTAGATATATGTTGCCCTAGAAGCCAGAATTGGCTGGAACTTGTAATACACATCTAGGGGCCAAATTATAAATTGTGACTATTAATTAATTTAAAAGGATATTTATCTATCACATGATGTTTATTTAGTGTCTGTATAATCCTTGGGAGTAATGGTAATGATAATTCATATTTTCAAGAGTTAAAAATTTAAGAGTATGAATAACATTATAACTCATAAAATGCTCCCGACCATAGGATCATCAAAGGATGGTGATTGATTCGGTAAGTTGGTGTAGTAATCACTTCTCTTAGTAGATGAGTCTGCAGTCTATGGTGTGGAGACACTGGGTGAGAGTACATACTCGTTACAAATGAGGGCACTGAGCGTGACCACCTTGGAGTAGTCATTAGGAAGTCTACCTTCTCGTCAATGACTGACTCGATGCTGTTTAGTAATGTGCCGGGGTTCTTTTGTTGACCTAAGGTGCCTCGACAGTTCCACCGTGAGGGTGGTATAGTTTGACTGTACACCATACTCGGTTGTCTCCTAGCCATATGAACCCTGAGGTGTATGTTGGCTATAGCATGTTATTGTAGGAACTGGATTCATCAAGATGGAATCTATCTACCTCGTGTAGAGGGCAGCCCTATGATGATCATGGAGAATCAAGTTCCAGAAGCCCATGGCCATGGCCAAAGTGAAAAATAGAAAGAGTTTTTCTATTTAGCTTTTCACATAGACTGAATGAATGATGTGACATTATATATATAGAAAAACTAGGGTTTTAACGAGTTCAATCTTAACCCTAAATCTAATCGGAGCTTAGAAGAAGACTTAATCACACAGGATAGCTGCACCAAAAGAGGTTCACATTTAGCTCGGGATGAGGTTGCCACCATATACTGCTAGGTGTCACTGGTGGATTGAGCAATTAGAATGATTTAGAATGATCGATCATTCTAGCTGTATCGAATAAAGAGTTCTGATCCATCGAAAGGAGTTTCCGATGATGTCGGTGATAGAGACATTGACAATATCCCATTACCATACAGAACTCAAACCTTAGACTGGGTCACACAAATAAGGGTGTTGAATGTGGTTGAATCATTAAAACTGATCCAGTTTCCAATTGAATCTGAATGAGATTTCAACTAGGCTCCAAAGAAAATTTCATGCTAGCACTCGATTGAACCTACGTTTCTTCTTTTACGATCATAAATAGTTGTCCTGACTGTGAAGCCAAAGGAGTTTTTGCTTGAAATCAGAGGCTTTCACGTGGGTCTGGACTTTGAGCTTAGTTCGGGTCAAAAAAGGGTTGTCTTATTTTTATAGACAATACCTACCATTTTTTGGTCACCTTGCATTTCTTGTCCTTTGACTTTGGTCAAAAGTTGAACCGTTGACTGCGTCAAATGTTTGACCTTTGACTGGTCAAATGTAACCATTGACACTTTGACTTTTGTCCATGTGTATGTACCTATTGAAGAGCTGGTGGGCGCTTGTCCCCCTACTAGAACCTTGGCAAGGATTTGAGGGCGCAGTTGCCACCCCTTAAGCGTTGTGCCTAAGCTGGAGGCAGCCTAGGAGTCCCATTAGTGGATAGGCGACTCCATCTCCTTTTTCGATTCCAATTAGACTCCTCTAAGAATTCAATTTGACTGGTTCTTAGGCACCATCTAAGGGAGGAATCCAAGGGACTCTATTTCCACCAATCAAATTAGATCTGATTTCACAAAGGGTTTGTGATTGGTTTGGGAAGAAGAGAGTTGGATCAGCATAGTCTATAAATAAGACCCTGCGACCCAACCCAAAGAGAAATTGAAAATCCATGGTCCAAGGTTGGTTCTCTCCTCCTCTTTTCATGCCAAGCCCATCTTCTCCCTTCTCCCTTCTCCATGCCCAAAGTGGTTTGGGATCTTGTTGGTGCAATTCCAGATGAGGAGAAAGGGCGATAGAAAGCTAGAAGGGTTATGCCTGCTACAAAGGACAACTGCTGATTCTTTTCGATAAATGTATTTTGTAAAATTCTCCAAATCAGATCCAGATCTAATTTTTGGAAACATTGATAGAAAGAAAGAGGATCTCCAGATCCAACTCGAGTGGATATTAGTAGAGGCCAGGCATTTGTGTGGCTAGATCTAGAACCTTCCGCTGCTTACAGGATCATCAACAGGTGATAGGATTACCCTACATTAAGGTAAATTAAAGTTGATTTAATTTATCTAAATTGTATTTTAATTAGGTAAAAATTATAAAGATTAGAGTTCTGAAAATATCTCAGATCTGATCTAGATCAAAGAAAAAAAATGTTAAAAACATCTCTCATTCCGATCAGATCTGAACGAACCTGGTCTGGGAAATTAGGATTTTCCTTCACATACACCTCAGGGTTCCAAAAGGCTAGGAGACCGAGTTATGGTGTAGTCAAACTATAACACATTCAAGGTGAACTATCAACTGCACCTCAGACAAAGAACTAGACCACACCACTGTAGCTTCGAGCCAATCATTGATGAGAAGTAGACCCTTCCTGATGCACTGGCTCTGAGGTGGTCACACTCAGTGCCCTCATTTCTCTAACGAAGTACCATTACTCTGCTTGGTTGTCTCTACATCACCACTCAAGTACTCATCTATCCTAAAGAGCCGATTCGCTTACACCAAACTTTTGGATCAATCCACCATCCTCATGATGATCTATGGGTTAGGAGCATTTTATGATTAATATTAAAAATTTCATGTGCTTAAATTTTCAACTCTTTTGAAAATATGAACTATCATTACCATTAACTTAGGGATGTATCAGTGAGACACTTTTCAAATACACTATGATAAAAATAATTTATTTTATTCTATAGTTAAAATTATAATTTGCCCTTAGATATGTATTTACAAGTGTTAGGCCAATTCCTGATTCTAGCGGCACACATATCTAATAAACTCTCCACTTGACCTAAAAGGCCAATTGGCCTATAATTCTACAGTTCCATCTTTTTAGGTGGATTTCAATCTTCTGTTGGTCCAACAGCTTTATGAGTTGGGTCTCCGTATTGTCTACGGAGATTGACTCTCTTTGACCCTCGACATAATCTTCTCGAGGTAAATCTGGATGAGGTGGTATTGCGCTCGATGTGCTTGGATTTTTGGTGAGAACCTCGGCTCCTAGCAAGGGACTATGGCATCCATTGTTGTTGTAGTACAGAGGAAGGCTTCTGGTGGTATCACTCTAATTTCTTATGCGTGAATTCTTATTACTAGAAGCCTCCTTCGGCAGCTATCTGACACCAACGAGTATTCTACTTCCATGGTGAAATCGCAATAAACTTCCGCTGTGAAACTTTTCAACTGACATCAATACCATTACTCACAAATAGGACTCCCAGCATGTCGACTTTGATCATCTAATTGGGCATAAAATCTAAGTCTGTTATACCCCTGAACTTGGAGTTCTCCATACCAAAACCACAACATATCCTTAGTTCTCTCAAGCTACTTAAGGATAATATTTCACAGACAAGTTCAGTGTTCTTCACCTGGATGTTGGACTGATATCTTACTCATGAACACTACAAACATAGGCTATACGGCGGTCATGTACATAACATGGCATACATAAGGCTTCTCTATTGTTGAAGCAAAGGATCTTGCTCATGGCATTCTATCTTCCTCAAGTGTACTAGGAATCTTCTGGAGAGATGAATGCCATGTTTGAAGGATACCAATCCCTCTTGGAGTTTTATCATGCTAAACCACTTTAGTACTTTCTCTATGTACATCTTCTGTGAAAGACCTAGCATCCTATTCGATCTATCTCTATAGATCTTAATTCCTAGAATGAAGGATGCTTCTCCTAGATCTTTCATGAAGAATTCTTTAGATAACCATATTTTAACTATGGTCAGCATGGGAATATCATTCCCAGTAAGGAGATATCATCCACGTACAGTACGAGGAAGATAATAGCGCTCCCACTAACCTTTTTGAAGATACATGATTTCTTCTCATTTTTGATGAAATCAAATAATTTGATCACATCATTAAAATGAGTGTTTTAGCTTCGAGATACTTGCTTAAGTCCATATATGGACCTTTGCAGCTTGCATACTTTGTGATCAGCATCACTGGATGTGAAACCTAGTGGCTATTCTAGATAGATATCTTTCTGAAGGTATCCATTTAAGAATGCCATTTTCACATCCATTTCTCATATTTCATAATTGAAATAGGCTGTAACAGCAAGCAATGTGCAGATGAACTTTAGCATAGCTATTGGCGAAAAGATATCCGAATAGTCAATGCCTTCGTGCTGACTATACTCTTTTGCCACTAATCTAGCTTTGAATGTCTCCATATTTCCATCTGCACCAATCTTTCTCTTATAGATCCATTTACACCCAATAGGTACTATACCTTCTAATGGATCTACTAAGGTCCAAACTTGGTTTGAGTGCATTGAGTCAATTTCTGACATCATTGCCTCTTTCCATTTCTTGGAGTCGATATCTGATATTGCCTCGTCACAGGTTTTGGGATCATCACCATGAACCCCATTACCTACGAGGAACATTTTCTCTACTTTCTTTGAGATAGTACCTAAGTACCTCTCAGGGGGATGAAAAACTCTTTCCGATCTACGAGGTGGAGGAGGTAGTAATTGTATTGGCTCAACCTGATTTGGTTCTACAGGGTCCTTAGCTCGTTGCTCTTGTGAGACTTTCTCCTCAAACTTGATTTGCTTTCCAATGCCGCTATCTTGAATAAACTATTTTTCAAAAAAGATGGCATGCCGACTCATAATCACATTATGGTCTTCTGAAATGTAGAAATAATATCCTAATGACTCTTTAGGATATCCTATAAATTGAGCTCTAAAGGACCTAAAATCTAACTTATCCACTTGTTATCTTTTGACATGAGCCGGACAACCATAAATTCTGAGATGACTCAGACTTGGTTTCTTACCATGCCATACAGTATGGTAGGAACGATTTTAGAAGAAATCCTATTCAGTAAATATATAGCAGCTAACAGACTATGTCCCTAAAAAAAATCAAGAAGGTCTATGAAGCTCATCGTGGATTGAACTATATCTAATAGGGTCTGGTTCCTTCGTTCGAAAATTCTGTTGAGTTGAGGTGTTCCAGATAGAGTCCATTGAGAGATTATGCTATTTTACTTGAGATAGTCAAGAAATTTTTGACTAAGGTATTCACCTCCTCGATCTGATCGAATAATCTTAATGAATTTTTTAATTTGCTTTTGTACTTCATATCTGAATTTCTTGAACTTTTCAAAAGCTTCAGACTTATGTCTCATAAGATACACGTATCCATACCGAGAGAAATCATTGGTGAAGGTTATGAAGTAGACAAAATTACCTCTAGCTGGTATATCAAATGGACCGCACACATCAGTATGTACTAGGACAAGTAGATCTTTGGCCCTTTCCCCATATCCCACAAAAGGGAGCTTAGTCATTTTGCCATGAAGACATGATTCATAAATTGGATATGACTCGAAAGTCAATGGACTCAATAGCTCAATTTTCTTTAATTTATTAACTGATAGGAATGCGATGTTGTCGTTAAGACACCGTGTTTATCAGTTTAATCCGACTTCTTAAAATTATTGAAAATTGCGTAGATAGTAGTGAGTCGGGTCGAATCCACAGGGAAGGTAGTGTTTTTAGATTTAAAATCTTTGATTTTTTTTTTAAAAGAAAAAGAAAAAAAAGAGTTTTAGAATCAAAAGTGAAGTCGAAAAAGTGAAAGTAAAAATTAAAAGGTGTAGAAATTTAAACTTGATACTAAGATCTATTAGTTAGATCTTAGCATCTACTTGCACTAAAATAAAAAGTAATAATTAAAATACTGAAATTAAATTACAATAAAAATAAAAAGTAAGAAATTAAAATGCAAAAATAAAATTTTTATTAATTAAAATTTAAGAATTTATAATACATAAATTTAAAAAGAAAAGACAATTAAAATAAAATAGCCTGATCTCTGATCTTGGATCGGCATTGCAGAAGATGGTGTAGAAGCTCGACTCTTCTTCTCGACACCCGTTGCTTCAAAGCAGTCTTTAACCCATAGCCTGACTTTGCCCGGTACCAAAGCTTCACCTTGATCGGAGATATTAATTTCTGATGGCCTGAGGTCCTTTTTATAGAGCTAGGAGGGCTGGATATTTTTTTCTAAAGGCAATATGGGACTAATGCCTTTGTAATCATCAAAATACAAAAAAATTTGGATAAAATTTGAATCAAAATAGCTCTGATATGACTTTGATAAACCTGATAAAATCCAGCCATTCAATAAGAATCCAACGGTCCAAAAATTATCAAAATCGGATGCAGATCAACTCAGATCAGGTCGGATTAAATTCTGGCCGTCCAATCGCGCTTCATCGAGGAAATCTGGCCGCAAATCGCGCTTCGGGAGTCCTGATCACCGTCAGGAGCATTTTGGACCGTCGGATCGAAGCTGGAATCAGGTGCTGCCATCTGATGGTGATCCGAGTGAAATTGGCAACCAAAAAAAATGCATGACCGTCCGTCTTAACCCCACAATCAACCGCACCACGTCCGATCGGCGCAAATCACTGTTCCCATGGACGCGCATTAGACCGACCGCACCGCACACCGCAACCAATCAACGCTTCTATCACCGAGTGAAATGACCAAGATTGCCCTGTTGAGCTGCGAAAAATTTCTGTAGACCCTTTAAGGGTCTAGGTCCACCACGTGGCAGGCTTCTGATTCGCCGAATTTTGCTGAGCTGCGGTCCACGCCTGGATCGTAGACCGGCTGATGGCTTCAATGCTGAGTCAGCTTGATGGCTTGGCTTGGCTTGGTGGCTCGGCTTACGGAGCCGACTGAGCCATTTTCTTTTTTTATTAATTTTTTTATTTTATATATTTTAAAATTCATATCTTTTCCATTTTAGCTCCGTTTTACTTGAAATTTATTTCGTTGTGATCAGAAAAATGAGCTCTTTCTATTGATAATAAAATTTTATTTTTTAATTTTTATTATTTTTTATTATTTTTTAATTAATAAAAATATCAATTTTTTTAAAAATTATATATAAATTAATTATTAATTATTAAAAATTAATTAATAAATTAATACTTTTATTTATGAATTTATGATGCTTATCACATCCCCCAACTTAAGCTTTGCTCGTCCTCGAGTAAAGAAAGAATTTAGTTTTAAATACCTTTTAACTTTAGAGTTTCGAATTTTACCTAAGTAATTTTCAAAATAGCCATTGATATTCAGTGGAGCTTAAATGCGATATATCATTGGGGTATTAATACTTATCAATAGAAAAATTAAGTAAAGAATATTAAATTTTTTAGAACTTTTTTCTAAATTATTCAACTTTTATCTCTGATTTGTCTAAACTTTCATATAGACAGGTGTATTGCTACTTCCATCCTTCATTTATTAATTTTTATTTTCACATTGCCCACTTTTTGACGCGAATATCATTGCTTACTTAGGCAACGGGACCCGGTTACTCGATGGAAAACCAATGTTTCTTTTTTATTTCTTTTTTTTTTTTTTTAACTGTTGTACCACTATTTGAGTGTCTTAACTCCTTAAGCTTTCTATGTTGATCCATGTAGCGAGTCTTGGGCCCAATGACTCCCAAACCAGTTGGCTTTAAGGCACTAGGTATAGAAATACCCCTCAGGCTTACTAGCTCAAATCAAATAGCTACGAGTTAAGACTAGCTTTCAATGAGCTTCTTTGTCCTTCCCACTTTTGATGCGAACTCAATGCTTGCTTAGGCAAAGAGGCCCGGTTACTCAGTGAGAAGTATACTTGGAAACTATTTTATTAAAATAAATTTTTATATTGAAGAAAGTATAGTTACCCTACACAAGCCTATAAAAAGTAGACTTTTCTTTGATGCTAGTAGAAATAATTAGAAATGCTCTAAGAAAAATTTTTTATGTTCTGGACTTAACTCTTTATTGAAGTTTTCTTTATACCTTGATTCGCTCAATATCTCATAATTCTCTGATCTGTGCATTCAATTTTTTTTTTTTAAATGCTTAGTTTAATTTGATTCTTAAGCATAATCAAGTATCTAAATACTAAATACTAACTTTTTTGAGGACTTAAAATTTTAATTTTTTTATTTTATGTTTTCTTCCCCCCAACTTAATTGACATTGTCCTCAATGGGGAAGAAAAAATAAAGGTGTAATAAAGAATATTGAAAAGAATACACCCTAACTCAGTATTTTTATTTATATTTATTATTATTATTATTATTATTTTTTGGTCCAGCACATGCCTTTGAAAATTTGAGCTCTCCCTTCAAACTTATTCAAATATCCTAAAAAAAATAAACTAAAAAGATAAATTAGGATAAAAACTAAATATTGGGTTGCCTCCCAACAACGCTAAGTTTACCGTCTTCAGCCAGACATAATGTAGCTCACTATCCTGTGTGAATATTGATTGACAAATTCCAATGATTTTGGATTGCCAATCTCAGAAAGATGATTTTTAATCCCATTATTGATATATTTACTGTTAATTTTGGGATATATTTTATTGATTCCATTCTCAGACCCATGTTTATAAGAATTTCTCCTATTTTTTTCTAAAATGCTCATAAATGGAGTTTTAGAGTAAGTTTGATTCAATGGGTGCCTGGAATGGTGAACTAAGGTAGTTTTAATTCTGGAGGTAAATTAATGTGATCCTGCTTAAACAACTCCATTTGATATTTCATTACATTGTCTTTTTGATTTTTATAAGAAGAACCACGCTTCTTTAGGGTTGAAGGAAATGGACATGAGTGTGAGTGAGAGTGCGTGTGTGTAAATCACTCTTAATCTCATAGGAATTACTTTGGTATTCTCAAATTGGAGATTCTTAGATGAAACATTAGATTGATAATTTAATCCAGGTGGTTGGTGGTCATTAGGTGGGTTGTTTGAAATTGGTAGGTTCGGTAGTTGATCTAGTTCTCTCCTCATGTTAGACTCAACTAATTATCCTATTTGAGCTTCTAGTCTGGCGATAGATTGCTGTTGAGTTAGAATTAATTGTTGAAGTTGGTTAAATCTATCATCAGCTAGATTGGTCTGTTGAGGAGGTGGGTATGAAGGCTGATTATAATATGATGGCTGGTTAAACTGACTAGGCTGACCATTATTATAGGCATAATTTTGATAATTTTGCTCAAGTGAAAATTTGGGTCTGAGCCTGAGTCTGTTGGGATGTCCAAGAAAAATTAAAGTTACTCCAATCTGAATTATATGAATTTGAAAATGGATCATTAATCAATTTGGAGTATCCTTGAGTAGCTTGAACTTGTTCTTGGATAAAATATGGAAACTGTGCAGTCATAGGATATTCACTTACATGATGGGTTGGACTAGCACAGATTGAATAATTCTCCTGATAATTAGAAGATGATGTGAATTGTGCAGGAGATTGTTGACCTAGGGTTAGGAGTTGATCTATTTTCTGAGCAAGAAGGTCAACTTTATCTAATTTTTGGACTATTAGATTCATATTAGCCATTTGATTATTATGTTTAATGTGAATCAACCATTCAATTAAGTTCAACTAAATCAGAAAAAAATGATTTCCTACCATGCATGTATTAGTGTAACCCTAATGTATGGTTTCAAAAAAATTTTTAGAATATTTTTTTTTATTTTATTATTATTATTATTATTTTATTATATTAAAAATATTAATTTTTTTAATATTTTTTATTTGTTAATTTTAATTTAATTTAATTTAATTTAATTATTAATTTTTAGTTAGTTTAATTTAATTTTTATTTTATTTTATTTTATTTTTAGAGGAGAAAGGAGAAGAAAGAAAAAAAGAGTTCTAAAGAAGAGGTCCTAAGGAGTCCTAGAACTAAGAAGAAAGAGAAGAATTCGGTTTAATTAGATTTAATGTTGGTTAGCAATCAAGTTGGTCAATCAATCCTGACTAAGGGTTATCCTAGATCTAGACAGCTCCTAACTGCCAAGGTCACCTTCAAGCCCTCCAAGTGTAGGATTAGCCAATCAACTAGCCAGGTAAGTGTAAGGTTGGTGGGAGTCCCCCCGTTGCTTGCCTTAGACACCAATTGTGCTTGGCCAGGTAAGCGAACGGAACCAATTAGAAACCACCTTCCTTCGGGCCCAATCGTCCCTGAACCACTTTCCTAGACACCAGTCAAATTGACTTATCCTAAACCAGGTTCAACTCTTAGGATTCCTTATCCTATTGAGCTCGAGTTCCTAGGGTTGATGTCTAATTGATTTTTAAAATTTAAAGGCTTAGGTCAATGCAGGATGCTGGTTGGTTGTTTGTGGGCTAAGGAAGGGTGATCAAATCCCCACCTTATCTTGTTTAATTGGGTTGTGCCCTTAATTTGATTTAATATGAATATGCATGAAAAAAAAAAAAAAAAAAAATTCAATCAAAGGGTTCTATGCAATTTAAACTAGATGCATGCAACTAATTGAATTCTGAAAGGCTTACCTTGCCTCCAGCAATCACCAAAAAAAAAAAATAAAAATAAAATAAAAATAAAACTAATATGATGCATGCTCTAAAGCAGTTAGGGTTTCTAATCTTATCATGAGGCTTTTAATTAGGTTTAAATGATATTTTTTTTAAATTAATTTAAAAATAAAATAAATAAATAAATAAATAAAAAGAAAAGAGGACTAGGGTTAGGATTGATCTCACCAAAATTGATGCTTTCTTCATTTTCTCTTTTTTTTCTACAAAATAAATAAAAAAAATTAGTAAGCAATATTAAAAAAAATATAATTAATTTACAAAAAAAATCAAAGAAATCAAAAAAAAAATAGCATCTATTCCTTCCCCGGCAACGGCGCCAAAAACTTGATAGGAACGCGATGTTGTCGTTAAGACACCGTGTTTATCAGTTTAATCCGACTTCTTAAAATTCATTGAAAATGCGTAGATAGTAGTGAGTCGGGTCGAATCCACAGGGAAGGTAGTGTTTTTAGATTTGAAATCTTTGATTTTTTTTTTTAAAAGAAAAAAAAGAAAAAAAAAAGAGTTTTGAGGATCAAAAGTGAAGTCGGAAAATAAAAAGTAAAAATTAAAAGGTGCAGAAATTTAAACTTGGTACTAAGATCTACTAGTTAGATCTTAGCATCTACTTGCAATAAAATAAAAAATAATAATTAAAGTGCAGAAATTAAATTACAATAAAAATAAAAAGCAAGAAATTAAAATGCAAAAATAAAATTTTTATTAATTAAAATTTTAGAATTTAAATACATAAAATTTAAAAAGAAAAAGAAATAAAATAAAATAGCCTGATCTCTGATCTTGGATCGGCATTGGCAGAAAGATGGTGTAGAAGCTCGGCTCTTCTTCTCGGCACCCGTTGCTTCGAAGCAGCCTTTAACCCATAGCCTGGCTTCGCCCTGTACCAAAGCTTCACCTTGATCGGAGATATTGATTTCTGGATGGCCTGGGGTCCTTTTTATAGAGCTAGGAGGGCTGGATATTTTTTTCTAAAGGCAATATGGGACTAATGCCTTTGTAATCATCAAAATACAAAAAATTTGGATAAAATTTGAATTCAAAATAGCTCTGATATGACTCTGATAAATCTGATAAAATCCAGCCATTCAATAGGAATCCAACGGTCCAAAAATCATCAAAATCGGATGCAGATCAAGCTCAGATCGGGTCGGATTAAATTCTGGCCGTTGGATCGCGCTTGATCGAGGAAATCTGGCCGCAAATCATGCTTCGGGAGTCCTGATCACCGTCGGGAGCGTTCTGGACCGTCGGATCGAAGCCTGGAATCAGGCGCTGCCATCCGATGGTGATCCGAGTGAAATTGGCAACCGGAAGAAAATGCTGACCGTCCGATCTTAACCGCAATCAACCGCATCCGTCCGATCGCGCAATCACTGTTCCCATGGACCGCGTAGACCGGCCGCACCGCACACCGCAACCAATCAACGCTTCTGTTGTCACCGAGTGAAATGACCAGAATTACCCTGTGAGCCGCGATAAATTTCTGTAGACCCTTTAAGGGTCTAGGTCCACCACGTGGCAAGGCTCTGATTCGCCGGAATTTTGCTGAGCTGGCGGTCCACGCCTGGATCGTGGACCGGCTGATGGCTTCAACGGCTGAGTCGGCTTTGATGGCTTGGCTTGGCTTGGCTTGGCTGGTGGCTCGGCTTGCGGAGCCGGCTGAGCCATTTTCTTTTTTTTATTTAATTTTTATTTATTTTATATTTTTAAAAATTCATATCTTTTCCATTTTAGCTCCGTTTTACTTGAAATTTATTTCTTGTTGTGATCAAAAAAATGAGCTCTTTCTATTGATAATAAAATTTTATTTTTTAATTTTTTTAATTTTTATTATTTTTTAATTAATTTTTTAATTAATAAAAATATCAATTTTTTAAAAAATTATATATAAATTAATTATTAATTATTAAAAATTAATATAAATTAATTAATAAATTAATAATTTTATTTATGAATTTATGATGCTTATCATTAATACTTCTGCTATATGCTATTAGGTATAGATATTATTTTGGACTATTTTTTTATTCACATTTTGCTCGATATTAAAATATACATCAATATGTAATTGATAGAGATCGTTAATGAGGAAACCACTTGTAATTTTATTTCTTTCATAAAGAATATTACAATGGTCCTTAAGAAAACTGATTACATAGCCTTCTTATGCTAAATATGAAATAGAAATCAAATTCCTACTTGCAGCAGGCATATAATAGCAATCCCTAAGTACTAAATCTAAGTCAGATGGTAGTCAAAGAGGGTAGGTTCCCACGGCCACAGCAGTAACTCTTGCTCCATTTTTTATGCATAGGATCATCTCACCATCCCTCAGCCTCCTGCTATCCTCAAGACCCTCCATGGAAGTGCACAAATGAGCACTAGAACCAGAGTCAAGCACCCAACTGGATGAAGAAGATATTATAAGGTTAGATTCAATAATGAGCATACCTCTAGAAGGACATGTCTTCTTCTTCTTCTTTAAGGTGGCTAGGTATATAGGGCAGTTTCGCTTTCAGTGGCCATCAGTATTATAATGAAAATACTTTTTTTTATCAGCGGCCTTCTTCTTTAGCTCTATCTTCTTTTTCTTTCTACCTTCCATCTTCTGCCTTTTCACAGACTTCTTCTTCTTTTCAAAAGACTTTTTCTTGGAAGAAGTCCATTTTATAACAAGTACTGAGCCTTTAGAATCTTTCACAGAAAGCTCAGCAGTAACCAGCATGTTCATAAGCTCGGCCAGAGTACTCTGAAGTTTATGCATATGGTAGTTCATGATGAACTGCCCATACGCATCAGTCAAAGATTGCAGAATTATATCATTCTGTAGATCCTAGTCTAACTTCACTCCGAGCTTCTCCAGCTTTTTTAACTCCTTGATCATCATCAGATAATGATTTTGGACTGACTGTCCATCATGCATTTTAGCCTTAAATAGTCGTTTGGTGATCTGATATTTGGCTGTACGACTCTATTCACCAAACAACTCTTGCAGGTGAGCCAACATTTGGCAAGCAGTCTTGATATCTTCATGTTGGTGCTGAAGCTCATCAGACATCAAGCCCAACATGTAGTATCTGATCTTGTTATCTTCATCCATCCATTTGTCAAGAGATGCTCTCTATTTTGTGGATGGGCAGGCTGATAAGGTGGGGGGATCCTAGTCCAATATATGAGTTAACTTCTTAGAATCCAAAATAATTTTGAAGTTCTGAAGCCAATCTTTATAATTGGATTCGGTCAATCTATGGGTGTCCAGGATACGGGCTAGTGGGTTGGATACAGATATTTTTCTATAGAGAGTCAAAGTTTTTAGTTAGATTTTATAATTAAGACTTGAATAATTTATTTAGGATTTTTATTTTTTAAATAAATTAGCTCCCACTATTTTTTTAGATTCCTACACTTTCTCTGTAAAGATGCAAAAATCTTCATGATTAATGATTTCTAGTGGATGGTGCAGTCCCATCAACTGACTCATCACTTCACCTAACAGTTATTGATGATGGGTTAGCCAATGAGTGAACAACTCTTGTCCAATGATTCTCTAATCATGGTACACCTAGGCTTGATCTCTAATTCATGAATTTTACCGTATCCAAAATATTGATCCACTTTTTAGTTAAGTTAGACTCACCATTTGCACAGATTAGATTCTTAATTGGGTCTCTCACCATAACTGGAATATTGAGCTCAATCTTTCCTCCAGCCCATAGCATCCAATGCATAATAGACATGATTACATCTTCTCGATGAAACTGAATCATTATGATCAGTCGAGAACAATCAATCCTGAAAAGGGCCTGCACATCTACAATGGTGGAAGACCTTAGACTTAATCTTTTCTTAGAGAGATTTGATTTAGGTCTCTTTAAACTTGACTTGACATAGCCATAACCATTATGACTAACCTAGTGGCATGGGTTAGCTCGGATCATTAGCCACCTTAGATCATGATCGAGTCAACAAATATGGCTAGATAAGTGAGACTGATGGAACGGATATGCCATTAACTCGATAAGAACGCATTCAAGTCGAGTAGCTCCCAATTAAAAACCAATTGATCGTATATGCCAAACTTATCTTAGATACTAAATTATTGAGCCAGAACCAATCGGATTAGCCTACAATCCAGACTCTAACCACTAAGCTTGATTAGGTCTTAACTTGATCAATCACTCATGTGACTTAATCTTGACCCAGACTTAATCCTATTAGGCTGGTCAATTTAAGCACTTTTAATCCCATCTAACCAACTTTTGATTCGGCTAGACCTAACTGAGCTACCCAAGTCCGAACCCAATTTTATGAATATGTCTTAGATCTGAAAATTTTTAATTTTTGATCTAACATATTTCATAATCTTAATTCTTAATTAAGTTTAGGGTTCATAAATAAAATATGTAAATAAAATTCTAGGATCTCGGGATCTAGGATTTTACTGAAAATAAGTTTTTGATTTCTGATTAAGGATGAATGCGTAGCACCCCTACACATTATAAGAACACCCCATCGAATGGGAGGAGAGGGCCTTTAAATCCTACTTTATTCTTATGATCGAACGATCAAGGGGAATGCCTTAATCAAAAATATGATGAATCTACAAAACTAGTTAGATCTACATATATATCATATATATAAAATTGATCTAACTTAAAAATATGTCTTGCATACATCTCATGTATCATATCATGCTATTTTTAGATCTAAATTATCTCATAAATATCTAAAAAATAAAATTTAAATTTGATCATATCAAATTAAATTTATTCAAGATAACTTTGTAGAACTATTCTACAACTAGTCTAAACATGCATCTATCATATCTCATATGATCAAAATTAAATAAATTTATTTTTTATTTTTTAGATCTAATTATAATATTTATAATATCAAAAAATAATAAATAAGTAGATCTAAATTATAATTAATTAAATTAAAACTATGATCATCCTAGACTACACATAGAATAATTCTGTTCCTAGTCTAGTCATGCATCTCATACATCTTAGATCTAGATTATTTAATTTTTCTTAATTTTTGATTTTAGATGTAATTACATCTAATATGACATCTAAAATTATCTAATTATTAGATTAAAATTATATTAAAATTAGATCTAATAATTATGGAACCTGACTCTGATACCAATTGAAGAGAAAACCCAATTTTCTGGGTCAAGTTCGTTTAGATCTGATTTGATCAAGAGGGATATTTTAAAAAAAAATTTCTTAGACCTAAATTAGATATGAGACTCTTCAGATCTAATTTTATTGATCTAATAAAATAAAAATAAAAATAAAATAAATTAAATCTAATTTAATTATACCTTGTTATGGATAATCCTATTACCCTATGATGATCCCGATGTTTGCCTGAGGTTTTGGATGTAGCCATGCAAGCACCTGGCCTCTACCAATATCCACTCAAGCAGGATCTGAAGATCTTCTCCTTCTTAATCTATACTTCAAAGATCAGATCTGGATCTGATCTTGAAGATCTTCAAAATATCTTTTGAAGATCGGGTGTTGTCTCTTGCAGCAGTGCTGCCTTCTTTTT
This sequence comes from Cocos nucifera, assembly GCA_006176705.1. NCBI lineage: Eukaryota > Viridiplantae > Streptophyta > Magnoliopsida > Arecales > Arecaceae > Cocos > Cocos nucifera. The sequence goes on from QRFJ01001412.1 coordinate 242,323, forward strand.
TGTCGCCTTTCTCTTGCTTGGATCACACCAAACTCGAGCCCAAAGCTTCTTGGGCAAGAAGAGGAGAGAGAGGATCTGAAGGTGGCATGGAGAGGGAGGGAGAGAAGCCTTGTGGCATGGGCAAAGGGTAGAGGATCTAAATCCTAGGTGTATATAGGGTTTATATAGACCCTGCTATGCCATGCAGTGCCACATCATCCTTGCCAATCATGGCTCTTTGTACAATCAGATCTAAATCTGATTGGTGGGATGATATAATTTGATCCAATCATATTAGAGTTCCTCACAAACCTCCTTAGGTGGTGCTAAGACTGATCAAAGAAGACTCTTTGGCGCCACCTTAGTATGAAGTAATAAGCAACTAGAGTCCCATCTACATGGGACTCCAATCCTTATCCACTTTGGGCGCACGCCTAGGGAGGCATGCACCTCTTGCCTTTCTGCTATTTAGCAGAGGGACATGGGTCAAAGCTCTCTCATATGGGTGCATGACATATGGGTAGATGTCTAAGTGTCAAAGGCCAATATTTGACCAAAGTTCAAAGACAAGATTTAGTAGGTGATGAAAAATGGTAGGTGTTGTCTCAAATTTATCTTATAAATTAAGACAACCCTTTTCTGACCTAGACAAGCTTCAGTCAGACTAAGTAAAGGTTCCTAAGTGAGTCCAAACATATTTGGCTCAGTTGAGATAACTTTTAATGATTGTTGAAGGAGAACATTAGGCTCAATCGTGTGCTAGCATGATTTTCTTGAACCTAATTGAATCTTATTCAAATCAATTGAACTGGATTAGTCCAATTGATGATATCCAGATCCAAACCCTTATTTGTATGATCTAGTTAGGTTCAGTTCTGTATGATAATGGGATATGTCATGATCTCTATCATTGACATCATCGAAACACCTTTTGATGGATCAAAACTTTTTTGATTCAGAAACTAGTATCAATCATCCAAATCATTCTAATTGCTCCCAAAATCTACCAGTGACATCTAGCAACTTATAGTGGCAATCCATCAGAACTAAAAATGAACCTCTCAGTGCAGTTATCTGTGTGATTAAGTTCCTCCATCTTGAGTTTCGATTGGATTAGGATTAAGGTGATCTCATCAAACCCTAATTTTTATCATATGAATTAATCATTCGATTCAAGTCCAATATGAAAATCTTAATAGAAAGTCTTTCTATTTATTTTACTCTGCCATGGCCATGGGTTTATGGATTTGATTTTCATGATCATCATAGGACTGCTCCTCATCTATCGAGGTAGATAGATCCTCTATTGGTGCAATCCAATTCCTATAATGAATATGCTATAGCCGACATATACCTCAGGATTTCAAATGGCTAGGAGACCAAGTTATGATGTAGTCAAACTATAACACCCTCAAGGTAAACTACCGATGCACCTCAGATCAAAGAACCAGATACACCATTGCAGCTTCGAGCCAGTCATTGATGAGAAGGTAAACTTTCTGATGACTGCTCGAGGTGGTCACGCTCAATGCTCTCATTCTCTAACAAGTACCTGTACTCTTGCTTCGGTGTCTCTACACCATAGACTCAAGACTTATCTATCCTAAAGAAGCGATCGTACATCAATCACCATCCTCATGATGATCCTACGGTCGGGAGCATTTTATGAGTTAATAATAAAAATTCATGTCTTAAATTTTTAACTCTTGAAAATATGAACTATTATTACCATTAACTCAGGAGATGTATCACAGACACTTTTAAATACACACTATAATAAAAAATAATTTATTTTATTATTTATAATCAAAATTATAATTTTGCCCTTAGATGTGTATTACAAGTGTTAGCCAATTCTGGCTTCTGGGGCATGCATATCTAATACTAAAGACTTCATCATAACAGACAGAAGTTCATTAGAAGATGAAAGATTTATGATGAAAAGTCAAAATAATTTTTATTTAATTAATAATTCGTATACAATTATATGAAATAACTCAATTATCAATAGACTGATAATTGGCTTTAGGACACTATTTTCAATAGGAACATCTAATTTGATATGGCAGTCAAAGAGTTTGGTTTCCTAAAAAATATGGATGAATTATGTGTGTATAAGAAAACTAGTGAAAGTGCCATAGTTTTTTTGGTTTTATATACTGATGACATATTACTTATTAGGAATGATATCCCAATGCTCTAGTCAGTTAAAACTTGGCTATCAAATAAGTTTTCAATAAAAGATTTGGGTGAAGCATTCAATATTCTTGAAATAAAAATCTATAAAGATAGATCTAATAGGATGCTAGGTTTATTCCAATCTAGGAACATTGACTTGGTATTGAAGAGATTCAACATGGAGGGAAGCAAAGGAAGTTACTTGCCCATAAGTCAAGACATATATTTCTCTAAGAAGATGTCATCTAAGACATTAGAAGAAAGAGAAAGAATGAATTCAATCCCTTATGCTTGGGCGGTAGGATCTATTATGTATGCAATGTTATGTCATGCCAGACCTGATGTGGCTTATGTTTTAGGTATAGTCAGCAGATATCAGACTGATTTAAGGGAGGATAATTAAAAAGCTATGAAAAATATTCTTAAGTATCTAAGAAGAACTAAAGATATTTTTCTAATTTATAGAGGGTCAGAGTTGAAACAATAAGGTTATACTAATTTTATTTTTTAGTTAGATCTGGATGATAGCAAGTCGATATCAAGATATGTGTTCACCTTAAATGGAGGTGCAATGAGTAGGAAAAGTTCAAAATAGTAGATTGTAGCTAACTCAACCATAGAAGCAGAATACGTTGCTACTAGCTAGTGAAGCTACCAAGTAAGCTATCTGGATAAAAAAATTCATCGATATTCTGAGAGTGGTTTCTAAGATAGAATGACTAGTATCACTTTATTGTGATAATACCGGTGCGGTGATCCAAGCTAAAGAATCTAGGTCTCATCATAGATCAAAGTACATTCTCAGACGATTCCACCTCATTCGGAAGATTGACGAGAGACAAGATGTTATATTAGAACAAGTAGATACTAAAAATAATTTAGCAAAGCCATTCACTAAGGCCTTACCATAGCAACTATTTGATCACCATCTCAATTATGTGGATTTGAGATATAAGGATGATTGGCTTTACTGCAAGTGAGAGATTGAAAGAATAAGTACCCTACAAGCCAATCATATGAATGATGTGATGGAACTTTTCTATATATTTTCCAACTCATGTAATGATATTTATTTTGATATTAATAAAGTGAGGTATTTTGATTCATCATTTCAGTTGTATCTTTTATCTTTAAAGATTATGATGAATCCCAAAGATTAGGGCAATAATTTTTGGGGATATGAATGAGTCATGCCTATTAGATCTAAAATCTTAAAATTCTAATCTTAAATATTCCTAGTCTTAGGAATATTGAGTCGAAAATCAATATTTCAAATAGACTGGCACATCCTGTGTATGCTCAATGGAGAGGATGGTGGATCTCACAAGCCGCTTATGTGGGGACACTAATACAAGGGTATGGGTGCTCAATGAGGATGAGTTTACTGAATTGACTCACTAAAGCGAACATCTTATGGAACCTTACTTGTATGTCAAAAGATGATTCTCTAAGTAGGATTTATGCAAGTGATCTTTAGACCTAAGATCATCATGGTACCTTATGCACATAAACTCATATTTTTGGTTCATACTCAATCATGACATTAAGTCATAAATGAGATGTTCTGGATATGGTCGAGTGTATATGAAGGTTGTGTTAGATGAGTACCCTAGAAGCCAGATTGGCTGACACTTGTAATATATATTCTAGGAGCATTTTTATAATTTTGACTTAAAATTAATAAAGGATTATTTTCTTCTATCATATTATGCATAAAGTGTCTGTGATACATGCTTTGTGTTAATAGATATGATAATGCAAATTTTCAAGAGTTAAAAATTTAAGACATATATTTTCATAATTAACTTATAAATTGCTTCCGATCGTAGGATCATCATGAGAATGGTCATTGATCCAGAAGATCAGTATATGATCATTTTTTTAGGATAGATAAGTCTTGAGTCTATAATATGGATACACTAGAGCAATAGTATAGGTACTCGTTGGGAACGAGGGTACTGAGCATGACCATCTCGAGTAGTCATAAGGAAGTCTACCTTCTCATTGATGACTAGCTCGATGCTATAGTTATGTGTCTGGTTCTTTGACCTAAGATGCATCGATAGTTCATCTTGAGTATATTATAGTTTGACTACATCCTAACTCGATCTCCTAGCCATTCAAAATCTTGAGGTGTATGTTAGCTATAGCATGTTCATTATAGAAACTAGGATCGTACCAAGATGGAATCTATCAACCTCGATAAAGAAGAAGCAGTCCTATGATGATCATGAGATCGAGTCCTTAAGCTCATGGCCATGGTAGTGTGATATAATAGAAAAGAGTTTTTTATTAGGATTTCACATCGAACTCGAATCAAATGATTCAATCATATGATAGGGTGCTAGGTTTGACGACTTCATTTTAATCCTAATCCCGTCGGAGCTCATGATAGAGAAACTCAATCACACATGTAGCTACACTGAGAAGTTCGCATTCAATTTTGATGAGTTGCCATCATATACTGCTAGGTGTCACTGGTAGATTTTAGGATCAAGTAGAATGGTCTTGATGATCGATCATTCTAATTGGATGAATCGGAAGAGTTTTGATCCATCAAAAGGTGTTTTGATGATATCGATGATAGAGATCATGACATATCTCATTATCATATAAAACTGAACCTAACTAGATCACACAAACAAGGATTTGGATTTAAATATCATCAATTGGACTAATCCAGTTTGATTGATTTGGATTAGATCCAATTAGGTTCAAAGAAATCATGCTGGCACACAATTAAGCCTAACATTCTCCTTCTGTAGTCTTTTTGGTTCATCTCAACGAAGTCAAGTTGGATTTGGCTCACTAGTAAACCCTGTATGGATTTATCTTAATCTGACTGGGGCTTGTCCAGATCAGATCTGGGCTTGTCCTAAAAGAGTAGGCCTTGTCCTAATTCTATTGGGTGGAATTAAGATAAGGGTCAAAGATTGACCCAAATGCAGGAAAGAAGAGAGAGGGGGTGTGCACCTCCAAACTATTTATGTGAGAGAGGAGAGGACACACGTCCCCTTAGGCATGCACCCCATATGGATAAGGTGGCGTCCCTTTTGATTGGGTCAAAGAGTTTGATGTCGATCAAACTCTGGGGAGATAAGATCTCATGCACCAACGCCAACCTATCTTCCCTTATCTATTTTGTATGGCATTTTTAGGAGATTTTTTGGGTGATAAACATTAGATTAGATCTGATGTTTAATGTGGAGAACCTGGTAGGAGTTCAACTAAATCAAGCAAACAAGTTGCTTAATGAATTGGGACTCTAGGGTTGGCACAAGGGTTTATATAAAGACCCTACACCTAGGGTTTATGGTTCTCATTTTCACGCCCAAAGGCTACTGCCATATCCATCTCCATGCTTCCCCTACTGCTCCTCTCTCTCTTCTCCATGCCCATACTAGGTTGGGCAAAGGTTCAGCTATCAAGAGTTGATAGAAGTTGTTGCAAAGATCAAGACAGGGTATTCTACATCAAGAGACTACACGCTAATTTCAAAGTTTCTTTTGAAGGTTCTATAGATCAAGATCTGATCTGATCTTTTGTAATCCAATCCAGTAAGAGAAGACATCTAGAATCGATCTGAGTGGACTTTAGTAGAGGCTGGGCACATGCGCGACTAGATTTAGAGCCTCAGCAACATTCAGATCATCATCAGGGTAATTATTTACCTTGAATAGGTAACAAATGTTATTCCTTATCTATTTTAATTTTAATTTTTAATATTAGATCATAAGGATCAGATTGAGAACTTTTAGATCTAATCAAATTAGAGTAGAAATTTTTTAAAATTTTTCTATAAATCTGATCATATCTGATCGATCCTATGGTAGAAAAAAGTAATTTTTTCTACAATTGGTATCAAAGCTACATTTGCAGTTCTTCAAATCAAGTTTTGATCTGATTTTTAATTTTCTTATAATCAAATATTAAAGATTTTAGATGTCACATAAGATGCATTCAAAGCATGCATAGTTAGATCTTTAATTATATATGCGATATATGTTATAGATCTACTATTTTATAGTGTAGATTGATATTTCTAATTAAGGTTTTCTCTTTGGCCATCTGGTCATAAGAGTAAAAAATATTTACAAGCTCTCTCTTTTCATTCGATTGGATACTCTTATGGCATGTAGGAGTGCTGCGCATCTATCCTTAATCAAAAATTAGAATTTAATTTTCTATAAAATCCTAGATCCTGAAATCCTAGGATTTTTATGCATGTTTTGTTTATAAATTCTAGCTTAATTAAGAATTAAGATTATAAAATCAATTAGGTCTAAAAATTATGAATTTTTAGATTTAAGATATTTTCATAAAATATGGGTTCGGGTATGAGTAGGTTAATTAGGTCTAGTGATTGATCAAACCAAATCAAGTGTTGGTTAGGTAGGATCAAGAATGCTTAGATTTGATCAGCCTAATAGGATTAAGTCTAGATCAAGATTGACTCACAATCACATGTGGTCAATCAAGTTAAGATCTAATTTGGTTCTGCGGTTCGAGCCTAGATTATAGGCTAACCTGATCAGTTCTGATCAGATGAATCGGTGTCTAAGATAAGTTTGGCAGATATGACTAGTGGTCTTTAATTGAAAGCTACTCGATCTGAATGCATTCATGGTATGGTATATTCCTCCCATTAATCTTACTTACCTAGCCAATTAGGTCGGCCCAGTTCTAGTTTGAGGTAGCTAACAATTCGAGCTAACCTATGCCACTAGGTTAGTCATAATTATTATGACTAAATCAAGTCATGTCTAAGAGACCCAAATCAAATCTTTCTAAGAAAATATTAAGTCATAGGTCTTCCACTATTGTAGATGTACGGGCCCTTCTCGAGGTTGATTATTTTTGGCTGGTTACAGTGGTTCAGTTGCATCGAAAAGATGCAACCATGTCTATTAGGCATTGGATGCTACAGGTTGGAGGATGGGTTGGGCTCAATATTCTAGATACGGTGAGAGATCCAATTAGAAATCTAATTCATGCAAATAGTGGATCTGACTTAACTAAGGATTGGAGTAATATTCTGGGCACAATGAGCTTTATAAATTAGAGATCAGATTTGGGTGCACCATGATTAGAGAATCATTGGATAAAAGTTATCCACTCATCGGTTGATCCATCATCAGTAACTATTAAGTGAGATGGTGAGCCAGTCGGAGGGATTGCACCACCCACTAAAAATCTATGATCGTAGGATTTTTGCATCTCTGCAAAAGGAGTGTAGGAATCTGAGAAAAAAGTGAAAGCTTAATTTATTTAAAAATAATACTCCTAAATAAATTGATTAAGTCTAATTACAAAGTTTAATTAAAAACTTTGATTCTCTACAAGAAAATATCTACGTCAAACTCACTAGCCCGAATCCTAGACACCCATAGGCTAACCAGACCAAATTATAAGGATTGGCTTAGGAACTTCAAAATCATTTTGGATTCTAAAACGCTGACCCATGTATTAGATTAGGACCCACCCATCTTACTAGCTCGTCTAATCGCTGAACAGAGAACGTCTCTAGAGAAATGGACGAACAATGATAACAAAGCAAGATACTATATGTTGGACTCGATGTCTGATGAGCTATAGCACTAATATGAACACATCAAGACTGCTCACCAAATGTTGGCTCACCTACATGAGTTGTTTAGCGAGTAGAGTCATGCAGTCTGATATCAAGTCTCGCACAGATTTTTTAAGGCTTAGATGCATGATGGGCATCGGTCCAAGATCATTATTTGATAATGATGAAGAATTTAAAAGAGCTTGAGAAGCTCAGTATCATATTAGACAAGGACTTGCAAATTGATATGATCCTGCAATCCTTGATTGATGTGTATGAGCAGTTCATTATGAACTTCCATATGCATAAACTATAATGTACCTTAGCTGAACTTATGAACATGCTAGTTATTACTGAGCTTTCTATAAAAGGTTCAATGGGCTTAGTTCTTACTGTGGAGCAGACTTCCTCCAAAAGAAAGTCTTTTGGAAAGAAGAACAAGTTTGCAAAGAAGCAGAAGGTAGAAGGTGGGAAGAAGAAGAAGGAAGAACCAAAGAAGAAGGCCGTTGATAACGAAAAATATTTTCATTGCAATACCGACAGCCATTGAAAGTGGAACTGCTCTTTATACCTGGCTAGCCTGAAGAATAAGAAGAAAGCAGATCCTTCTGTAGGTATGCTCGTAATTGAATCTAACCTTAGAGTTTCTTCTGCATCTAATTGGATGCTTGACTCTAGTTATAGTGCTCATTTGTGTAGTTCCATGCAGGATCTTAAGGAGAGCAGGAGGTTGAAGGATGGAAAGATGATCCTGTGCATAAAAAATGAAGCAAGAATTGCTACGATGGTCGTGGGAACCTATCCTCTATGATTACCATCGAGATTAGTTTTATACTCAGGAACTATTATTTTATGCCTGCAGTAAGTAGGAATTTAATTTCTATTTCTTGTTTGGCACAAGAAGGTTATGAAATTAGCTTCTTTAAGAACCATTGTACTATTCCTTTTGAAAGAAATAAAATTACAAGTGATTTCTTAATTAACAGTAAATATCAATTATATATTGATAATTTTGTTTTTAATATCAAGCAAAATGTGAATGCCATAGAATCTAAGCAACTTAGGGATAGTCTAAATAAAAGGTATCTATGGCACCTTAGACTAGGTCATATAGCGAAAGATAGGATTAATAAATTAGAGAAATCTAAACTAATGGATCCATTGACTTCTAACATATCCAATTTATGAATCATGCCTTCAAGACAAAATGACTAAGCTATCCTTTGTAGGATATGGAGAAAGGGTCACGGACCTACTTGTCCTAGTACATATAGATGTGTACGGTCCATTTGATGTGCCGGTCAGAAGTAATTATGTCTACTTCATCATCTTTACTGATGATCTATCTCGATACAGATATGGATACTTGATGCGACACAAGTTTGAAGCCTTTGAAAATTTCAAAAAATTTAGACACAAAGTAGAAAAATAAACCAGAAAGTCCATTAAGATTCTTCGATCAGATCGAGGAGGTAAATACCTTAGTCAAAAATTTCGAGACTATCTTAACAAAAATGGCATAGTCTCATAATGGACTCCACCAGAAATACCTCAACTCAATGAAATTTTAGAATAGAGAAACCAAACTCTATTAGATATGGTCCGATCCATGATGAGCTTCATGGACCTTCCTAAGTTTCTTTGGGGACATAGTTTAACGATAGCTATATACCTATTGAATAGGGTTCTATCTAAAACCATTCCTACAACACCATATGAGATATGAAATGGTAAGAAACCAAGTTTGAGTTATCTCAGAATTTAGGATTGTCTGGCTCATGTCAAGAGATAATAGGCAAACAAATTAGAGTCTAGGTCCTTTAGAGCTCGGTTCATAAGATATTCTAAAGAGTCATTAGGATATTATTTCTATCTTTCAAAAGACCATAATGTCATTATGAATGGACATGCTATTTTTCTTAAAAAATAGTTTATTCAAAAAGAAAGCATCGAAAGATAGATTAGGCTCGAGGAGAAGATCTCCAAAGAGCAACGAGCTAAGAAACATGTGAAACCCAATCAGATTAAGCCCATCCAAACACTACCTCCTCCACCTCATAGATTAAGTAGGATTTTTTATTCTCCTGAGAGGTACTTAGGTACCATTCAAGAGGATGTAGAGTGATAATTATCATAATTTAATAAATAAAAATATTAAAATATATTAATTTAATAATTATTTAAAAGAAATCGATATTTTTATTAGTATTTTGTAGGTAAAAAGCTCACAAATATGAAGAGCTTGATTTATGGATTCCAACATAATAAATTTTACTCAAATTAGAGCCAAAATAAAAAAATTATGAAGTCCACAAGTTAAAATAAGAAAATAAAAAAATAGACCAGTGCACGATGAACCGATCGACTAGTCCATGGAATAGGTGCAAACTGGCCAGATCAGCAGGCACGGCCAATCAGCATGCACCACATGGCGAACCTAGACCGCTAAGAGGTTCACATAATTTTTATTATGGCGTATAGGGGCATTTCGATCATTTTATGTGGAATGCCATCTTATGATTGGCTGTGGTCTTCGACGTGGCCAGTCCATGGTGGTCTATGGCTACAATTTTGCATGATCAGATAGTGGATGTTGATGCCAGTGGAGATCCAATGGTTGATATTCATTCTGACCTGATTAAGGATTCCAAAGGAGATTTGCCATGATCCAATGATGGAAATTCATCAAGATAGTAATCTAAAGGCCAGAATTAATCTAGAGTCTTGATTAAGGGGTTTAGCGGCTAATCTTGATGGTTTTTGAGTTGATTTTGGACCATTTGATCAAGATCTGATGGTCAAGAAGCTTCAGGGTGTATAAAATTAATCCAGACTCGGATTTTAACTCCGAAAATTACTGTGAAGATCCTATTTCCTCCTCTATTTAAGCACTCTTACTCCCATAGCCTAAGACAACTCTTCTAAGCCAAAAATAGAGAACAAAGAGCTTCTCTTCTCTCTTTTTCTCTCTTCTCCTCCTTTCTTCCTTCTTTTTTCTTCCAACCTTCAATCAAAGAAGTTCTGAAGATGCCAGGAGCGAGCAGATCATCAACCATACGTGGCTAAGGAGCTAGATTCTAGAAGAGTAGATGAAATCTTCTAATATGGGTTGTAATTTTTTTCTTTATCTTTTATAATTACTTTTTATGTAAATATGTTCTCTTACTTAGTTTTTAATAAAATTTATCTTTTTATATATGAGATCTTGATTATTTGACATGCTTATTAATGGATTAAAGATCTAAATAAATTATATTCATTAGGATGGATTGTGATCGATAGATATAGTCTATACTTAGTTTAATAATCTATTTTAAAAAATAATCATTAAAAGCTATGTTGTTAATTTTTAAGAATTAAAGTATTGAATACTTTATGATTTCATAGAGATGGATCATTATTAAGAGATATAATTCATACTCTAAGAAAATAAAGTATAATCATAACTAAATTCTTAAAAATAATAGAATTTTGCATTAAGAAGAATTACCACAACCATGCAGAAGATAGATTCAAAATTTTAGAATAATTCTCATTAATTCTTAAAAACTCTAATTAATTAAGTATTTATTTTTTTTTTAATTTTTTATACTCTCAATTTACTCTCTTTAATCTATTTATTTAAATATTTATTTTAAAATTAAATTAAAAAATTTTATTTTTAATTAAAATTGAATGTAACTTAACCTTCAATATTCGAGAAAATCGACATCCGACTCATCATTGTTCTAAAAATTAAAATCGAACTTAATTTTTATTTGTTACTTTAACGACAAGTAGTCAAATTTTTGATACCATTGTTAGAAATTATAGCATGATTGCTTCAATTAATTAAAAATTATTTAATTAATTTAAAAATAATAAAATAATAAAAAAAATAATACTTTTTTGTTGCTCTTTAATTTTTTTAGTTATTATTATCTTTCATAATTGATTTCTGCTTTCTATAGTTTAGATTAATTTATTGCTTTTTAAGACTTAATCACTTGAATTTACTTTCTTTTGCAAAACCACACAACCAAAAATGAAAAAAATATCTATAAAAAACAAAACCATAAATTCTTAAAAAATCAACAACATCTCATAATACTTAATTAATTAAAAGTAATCATAAGTATTAAATAAAATTAATTTTTTAACATGTTTGGACATCTTATTTGATTTGCATTGCATATCCATAATATAGTCTAAGGGCATATCCCATTAAACAAGATAAGATGGGAGATTTGATCATCCTTCCTTAGCACATAAACTACCATCTTTCATATTGCATTGACCCAAATTTTAACTTAAAATCAATTAGATATTGGCCCTTAAAGATATTCAAGCTCATTAGGACAAGAAAACTCTAGAGTTAGATCAAGTTTGAATTGGTTAATTATTCGGTGTCTAAGGTAAGTGGTTCAAAGATTGTGGTTTTCAATTGGTTCCATTGTCTGACCTAACCAACTCAGTTGGTATCTAAGAAAAATAATGAGCAGAAAACCTCCCATATCTTACACTTACCTGGCTGAATTAGTTAGCCAATCTTAAGCTTAGAGTGTTCAAAGGTGATCTTAGAATAGTTAGGAGCTGTCTAGATCTATGTTAACCCTAGGATAGAGAATCCATATTTGCTTAACTTGATTGCAATTAGCACCAAATTCAAATCTAATTAAAGCACACTTTTCTCTTTCATCTCTAGATTTAAGACTCCTTAGGACTCATCTTTAGAATCCTCTTCTTTCTTTTCTCTCATCTATAAAAATTTAAAAAATAAAAAAATAAATATATATAATTAAAATTAAAAAATAGCAACTTAAAAAAGAAAATTTGATCAATTAGTAAGAATAGATCCAAACCCTATCCTAGTCCAAAAAATTTTTGAGTCTATAATGAGTGAGATAGATCAAGAACCTCGAACTTTAATGGACCTTTGCTATCCAGTAGGCTCAGCCCAACCATCATGTATTCGACTATCCCAGACTACCACTACAACCTTCAAGTTAAAACCTCAAGTCATTAATAATTTTCCTAAATTCATCAGAGTTGAAGATGCATATATTTTTATTAGTGAATTTGAGGAAGTATGTCATACCATGAGGATACATCAACTCTCTGATGATGCTATTAAACTCAGGTTGATTAATTTTTCCCTTAAGAAAAATACTAAAAAATGATTATATAGTCTGCCTAACCACTCGATCACAACATGGGATGGGTTTGTAAAAGTGTTCTTAATAAAATTCTTCCCTCATCACAAAACAACCAAGTTAAGAAATGAAATTAATCAATTTTATCAATTAGAGGGTGAATCATTTTGAAAATGTCTAGACTATTTTAGAAATCTATTAAGCCAATGCCCACATTATGGGATAGAAATTTGAAGATTGTGCCAAATTTTTTTATGAAGGTTTAGAACTAAATTCTAGAACTATGCTAGAGTCGATGTGCCAGGGCCAATTCATGTATAAGGCAACTAATGAGACCTGGCAATTTTTAGAGGACCTAGTAGAAAAAGTGTACAGTGGGAAGCAACTAGGGAGCCTATGCCAGCAAGAGGCGGTATACACCAAGTCCCAATAATCTTAGCTGTAGAAGCCAAAAAAGCTACTTTACAATGAAGATTAGAGGCTTTAGAATTGCAGAGACCAGCCAATGTAAATCAAGTATCTGCACCCATGTGCAGTGACTGAAATGCACCAGACCTTATCATAGAGGAATGTCCCTTCCTAATGTGAGCTCAGGTATGGTGCTATCAAGCCTTGGAAGCAGGTGGAAAGAGAGTAAGGAGCAAATGGAATCAACCATTGAAAAGCTTTGATGAATGCTTCAGAAGAGCTGGCTTGAATCCTGTTAGAAGAGTCAGTCTAAGCTGCAAAAGAGCCAGCCTGAGCTAAAGATGAGCCAGCTCAAATTCTGAGAGAGTTGGCTCGAGCAGAAGTCCAAAAAGTGTATCAAACTGATATGCTGGAAGAGCTGGCTAAATTCCTATTAGAGCTAGTCTGAGTGAAAGTCGAGCTAGCTTGAACCCTGAGAGAGTCAGCTCGAGCAACAAAATAGAGAGTTAAGATTTGGGCTCTCACAGGACATATCACCATCGAGCTAACGCAATTATTGACCGAGCCAGCTCGAGCAGTGAATAGAATAGAACGTAGTTTCTATTCTGGTCTGGGATTGGGTTTAATCTTTGAAACTTAGGGTCTTAGTTTGTAAGGTCCTAAGGGGGCTAACCTATAGATTGGACTGAGATTTGTCTAATGGATATGTGCATGGGAGACATGGGTGTACATGAGCTTGAGAAGTGCATCACATTAGGTTAGCTAGGAGAGTTTTTTAGGTTGGATCTTATTTGATCTGCTATATATACTCTATAGTGAGTTTTGTAAACTAAGCATGAAATCAATACAAGCCTTTTCTCCCTAAAAATCTCTCTTCCTCTCCTATTCTCTTCCTTCTCTCCATGCCTAGGGTTTGCTAGGGTTTCAACAAAACGGCCATCCCTTTTCTCAAATCCTTGTTGCTATTTTCATAATCATCGAGTAGCTAGGATTGTTCCCAATAGATTAGTATCAGAGCGGCCATCTGACTACAATAATTGATATAAGAGCTAGGTGATGCCATGGTGATGTGCCAATAATTGGTATCAGAGCTTTGGTGTTATATCTGATAGAGCAAAGGTTAAAGCTTTGCTTAGGGTTGTGGTAAGGTGCTGAATAGATCCCTTTAAATTTTATTCTCTTTTATGTTTGGTTATTGAAATCTAGTTGGGATGGCATTGAATATCATTAAGATGGACTTTGAAAAGTTCAATGGCAAGGATAATTTTAATCTTTGGCAGCAAAGGATGAAGGATCTATTGGTATAGAATAGGATCTACAAAGTCTTGACTCATAAAAGATTAGAAAAAATTTTCATTGAAGAATGAAAGAAACTTAAAGAGATAGCCTTCAATATGATTCATATATGCCTTGTTGATGAAGTTCTATCAGAGATTAATATAGAAACCACACCGAAGAAACTTTGGCAGAAACTGGAGAACACATATATGGGTAAGAATATGATAAATAAGCTATGGTTAAAGAAGCAGCTACATAGTTTACGGATGCCTGAAGGAGGAGATCTAGTTTTCCACATTCAGAAGTTCAATCAAGTTTGCTCAGATGTTATGAGCCTTGATGTGAAGATTGATGAGGAGGATAGAGCTCTCCTGTTATTGTGTTCGTTGCCAGTAGCATATGATGATCTCATTACTACTCTAGTGTATGGAAAGAAGACATTAAACTTCAAAAAAGTGGTTAGAGTTTTCAATTTCAATGAGTAGCAAGAGAGGCTAGTTAGAGAAAACCCTAATTCAAAGGTGCTTTCTATGAATGAGAGGCAAAAAAGGCCTAAGAAGAGGACTTGAGATAAATCTAAGGATAGATCAAAGTCTCGAGAAAATTAGAAAGCTTGAAAATGCTACAAGTATCATCAACCTGGTCATATTAGAAAAAAATGCCCACTTTTGAAGAATGAAAAGGAGAAGGGCACTTCTAAGGATGGATCGACTAGCGGGAGTGATGCTCTATCATCTAAAGATAGTGGAGAAGATATACTGATAGTATCGGATGGAGTAGCAGAGTTGGACAATCACTGGACATTGGATTCAGCATGTTTCCATCATTATACTGCACATCAGGAGTGGTTCTTATCTTATGAAAGATTCGATGGAGAGAGTGTAAGTCTTAAAGATGATCATCGATGTAAAGTTGCAGGTGTTGGTACAGTTAGAGTAAGAATGTATGATGGTATCATATGAGCACTCAGTAATGTAAAGCATGTACCAGAACTGAAGAAAAACTTGATATCCTTGGGTTACTTAGAAGAATAGGGATATGCTTTTAGTTGTCAGTCAGGTAGTAGGTGTTTGAGAATTTCCAAGTACACATTGGTGGTGATGAAAGAGAGAAGACTAAGAAACAACCTATATAGGATGGAGGGCTCAATGGTTACAGATAGTGCGGAGGTGTCTATAGCAGCATAGGAAGAGCAGCTAGCCTATAAGCTATGACACTATCGTATGGATCACTTGAGTGATAGAGAGCTCACAAAGTTGAGTAAGAGAGGTCTGAATCCAGCAATCAAAAAGAAAGGAGATGACATATGTGAACCCTATATCTATGGCAAACAATATAGAGTTTCATTTGCTAGTAGTACCAAGTAGAGTAAAGCTATTTTGGAGCTTGTTCACTCAGACGTATAGGGACCGACACTTGTTGCATCTCGAGGTGGAGCGAGATATTTTGTTACCTTTATAGATGATTTCTCCAAAAAGGTATGGGTCTATCTGATGAGAAAAAATTAAATGTTTTGTCTGATTTAAAATTTAGAGAGCTGAAGTGGAGAAGGAAACAAGGCAGCTAGTGAAGTGTTTGAGGTCTAATAATAGAGGAGAATACACCAACTTATCATTTAGAAGATACTGTAAGAAAAATTGAATAAAATGCCATTATACAATGAAGATTATTCCTCAGTAGAATGGTGTTGCAGAGAGGATGAATTGGACACTGACAGAAAAAGATCAGAAGCTTGAGGCTGCAGGCATCACTGCCCAAATCATTTTGGGGTGATACTCTTATTTATGCATATTTTCTTATGAACAGGTTTTCCCATAAAAAAATAAATAGAGGACTTCCAGTGGCTGTCTAGAGTGGGAAGAAGGTGGAGCTTGACCACCTAAAGGTATTCGATTGTCCTACATATGCTTTGGTAGAAGAAGCCAAAAGAAGCAAGTTGGACCCAAAGTCATAGAAGATGATATTCATCAGATTTTCATGATGTGTGAAGGATTTTTTGCTATGGGATTCATTTTTTTAGAGATGTGTCATCAGTTAGAATGTGATATTTGATGAAAAAAGCATCATGTTGAAGCCAAAAAGTATAGATGGAGTTGTGAAGACAACATAGGATAGCATGGAAAAGCTCTCGGATGTAGGTGATTTACCCTCAACATCAACCTTGGATCGTATTTAGTTTGAGGTGGAGGTAGGTAGGCATAGTGATACACCTATAGAGGACTAGTATGGAGAGCGATCTATCTTGAATGAAGTGCAAAGGTAGCCACAGGCAACAGACTTGCAGGATACCATAAGGAGAGTGGCGCTACATAAGCCGAAGTGCACTGTTCGTAAATCGGTACGATATGGCATTGATGAGACTATCTTCTATGCTCTCATCACTATCAATGGAGATCTAGAGATTTTTGAGGAGGCTATGGAGAGTCCAAATCGGGAGTCATAAATGCAGACCATGATGGAAGAAATGGAGTCTCTAAGAAAGAATCGGACATGGCAGCTGGTGGATCTACTGGATAATGCTCGATCCATTGGCTCTAAATGGATTTTCACCAAAAAAAAGGCACCTTCAAAACAAAGTGGAGTGAGGTACAAAGCTAGGCTGGTAGCCAAAGGATACTCAAAGAGAGAAGGGATTGATTACTCTAAAGTCTTCTCTTCGGTTGTTAGACATACATCCATCAGGGTGATGTTGAGCATAGTTGCTGCTCATGATTTGGAGCTTGAGCAAATGAATGTTAAGACAATATTCCTCAATGGAGATTTGGAGGTGAACATATACATAGAGCAACCACAGGGCTTTAGGGAGCTTGGGTCAGAGGGAGAGGTCTATTTACTGAAGAAATTGCTGTATGGATTGAAATAGTCTCCTAGATAGTGGTACAAGTGGTTTGACACTTATGTGAGAAGTATTGGACTTTCAAGGTGCGATCATGACCCATGTGTATATGTGAGGTCTTTGAAAAATAGATCTTGATTATACTTACTCTTGTATGTAGATGACATGCTAATAGCATGCAAGAGTAAAAAAGTTGTGCAGGAGTTGAAAGGAGCTTTGTCTCAAGAGTTTGAGATAAAGAACTTGGGGCCTGCGAAGAAGATCCTTGGTATGAAAATTATCAAAGATAGAACTAAGAGACTGCTACATCTATTTTATGAAGGATACATCAAGAAGATCTTAGAGAGGTTTAGCATGAAGGATGCTAAACTGATAGAGCTGCCACTTGCCGAGCATGTTAGACTCTCTAAGATCATGTCACCATAGACTAAGATGGAGGTTCAGGAGATGAAAAAGATTCCATATGCTTCTGGTGTGAGAAGTATTATGTACTCTATGGTATGTTGTAGACTAGATTTAGCTTATGCAGTGAGTTAACTGAGCAGATTTATGGCTTAACCTGGCAAGGAACACTGGAGAGCACTGAAGGGTATGTTTTGATACTTAGCAGGTTCAGTTGGGATCATTATTTGCTATGGTCAGTGGAAAGGTGCTAAGGAACATCGTAACATGTCTAAGGAAGCTCAAGAGCTAATAGAGGAATTTATGGATATAGATTTTAGTGGAGATGTGGATACTTGGCGTTCGACTATAGGTTTTATATTCAGCTTGTATGGAGGTCCAATCTCATGGAGATCTTGGTTGCAATCAATTACAATCTTGTCCACTACTGAAGCGGAGTACATTGGCACCATGAAAGTAGTGAAGAAAACTTTATGGTTAACGGGCTTGGCACTGGAGGTGGGATTCCCATAGGATGCAGTCAGATATATTATGATAGCTAGAGTACTTTGTTGTTCACATAGAATTCTGTGTATCATTCGAGGACCAAGCACATTGATATCAGATACCACAGGATTAGAGAGCTAGTGAAGGATGGTGAAGTAGAGCTGGTGAAGGTTCATACCAAGAAAAATCTAGTTGATGTGCTCATAAAGGTACTTCCACGAAATAGCTTCTATAATTACATGGTATTGATGGGGCTAACGGATAGAGCTGAGTTCACAAGGACTTGGGAGCATCAAGATGAAGATTGTGAGCTCAGGTATGGTGTTCTCAAGCCTTGAAAGTAGCTGGAAAGAGAGCAAGGAGCAAATGGAATCAACCATCAAAAAGCTTCGGCGAGCACTTCAGAAGAGCTGGCTTGGATCCTATCAGAAGAGCTAGCCCGAGTTGAAGATGAGCTAGCTCAAATTATGATAGATCTAGATCGAGCAGAAGTTTAGAAAGTATATTAGGTTGATATACTGGAAGAGCTGGCTCGATTCCTATCAGAGCCAGCCCAAGTAAAAGTTGAGCCGGCTTGAACCCTAAGAGAGCTTGCTTGAGTAGCAGAATAGAGAATTGTGATTCGGACTCTTACAGGAGACATCACCATCGAGACGACCCGATTGCTGAACGAGCCGGCTCGAGCTGTGAACAGAATAGAACGTAGTTTCTATTTTGGCCTGAGATTGGGTTTAATCCTAGGAACTTAGGATCTTGGTTTGTAAGGTGCTAAGGAGGCTAAACTATGGATTGGACTGGGATTTGTCCAATGGGTGTGTGCATGGGAGACATGGATGTACATGGGCTCAGAGAGTGCATCACATTAGGTTAGCTAGTTGAGGTTTTTAGGTTGGATCATATTTGACCAGGTATATATACTCTGTACTAAGTTTTGTAAACTAAGCACGGAATCAATACAAGCATTTTCTCCCTAAAAATCTCTCTTTCTCTCTCATTCTCTCCCTTCTCTCCATGCCTAGGATTTGCTAGGGTTTCAATAGAATGGCTATCCCATTTCTCAAATCCGCATTGCTATTTTTGCAATCATCGAGTAGCAAGGATTGTTCCCAATAGATTGGTATCAGAGTGGCCATCTGGTTACAATAATTGGTATTAGAGCTAGGTGATGCCATGGTGATGTGCCAACACTTGATGAACCAGACTGATAATGATCATGCATAGATGAATGTAGCCTATCAAAGACCTATCAATGATCCATATGCATCAACCTACAATCTAGGGTGGAGAAACCATCCAAACTTTTCCTAATCACAAAATACTAATTCAGGCAACACTAATCAACAATCCAATTTTTCTTGGCCCAAGGGATCAAATTCAAATAAACCAACTAGACCCAATCTACCATTGAACAATCCAACTGATCAAAGGCTTAATTCTTTAGAAAAAACTTAGAAGCCATGATGAAATTGCAAAAAGATCTTATTAACCAACTCATAAATTCAAATTCCCAAGCTATAAATACACATTCCCAAATCATAAATTCAAACTCCCAAGCCATTACCTATCTAGAAATATAGTTAGATCAATTAACCATAGCTCTTAGTGAAAGAGAAAAGGATAAATTGCCAAGTCAACCTGAGGCTAACTCTAGAATCCAAAATAATCAAAAACCCCAACAAGAAGCTTAGATTAACCAATTAAATGCTATCAATACACTAAGATCTGGGAAATAAATAGATAACCAAGTGGGTACATCTAAAGCACCAGAAGAAGAAATAGAAGACCCACCATCTGAACCAATATCTGAATAAGGCCAGTCAGAAGAACCTAAAGAAACAGAATCTAATCCATCAGCATAGCCCGCACCAGAATTAGTTGGACCAATACCTAAAATTATAGCACCCTTTCCTATAGATTAATGTCTTACCGAAACTCAGCCCAACTAGATAAAATCCTAGAAGTCTTTAAGCAAGTGAAAGTAAATATTTCTTTATTAGATATAATCCAACAAGTTCCATCATATGCTAAATTTTTTAAGGACTTATGTACTAGAAAAAAGACCATCAATGTACCTAAGAGAGCCTTCCTAGCAGCTAGTGTGAGTTCATACCAGTCAAACCATGTGCCAGTGAAATACAAAGATCCAGGGTCTTCCACTATTTCTTACGTTGTAGAAAAAACCTTCATTAACAAGACCCTATTAGACTTAGGGGCGAGTATCAATATACTACCTTATTTAGTTTATAAAAAGCTAAAATTAGGAGAATTAAAGCCTATACGTATGAATTTACAATTAGCAGATCGATCTTTGAAAGTACTAAGGGGAATAGTAGAGTTTGTATTAATTAAGGTTGGTGATTTCATCTACCCAGTGGACTTTATGATTTTAGAAATTGAACCTATAATAAATTAAAATGGCCATATTCCAGTTATACTAGGTAGACCATTTCTAGTCACAGCCAATGCCCAAATCAACTTTCGAAATTGCCTAATGAAACTTTCTTTTGGTAATATGACCATAGATCTAAATATTTTTAACTTGTCTGAAATAAATCAATCCGTACATTGCTTACTATCTCAGACAGGTTAAAAATATTTAGATCTATGGTCATATTACCGAAAAAGAGTTTCATTAGGCCATTTCGATAATTGATTTGAGCATTGACTATAGCTAGAAATGGTCTACCTAGTATAACTGGAATATGATTATTTGGGTTTATTACTAGTTCAGTTTCTAAAATCACAAAGTTCATGGGGTAGATGAAATCACCAATCTTAATTAATAAATCTTCTACTATTCTCCTTGATACTTTCAAAGATTGATCTGCTAATTGTAAAGTCATTCCTATAGGCTTTAATTTTTTCAACTCTAACTTTTCATAAACTGAATAAGATAGTATGTTGACACTCACCTCTAGGTCTAATAAAGTCTTATCAATGAGTGTTTTTCCTATGATGTAAGAAATAGCAAGAGATCTTGGATCTTTGTATTTCATTGGCACATGGTTTGACAGGTATGAACTCACACTAGCTACTAGAAATGCTCTCTTAGGTACATTGGTGGTCTTTTTTTTGGTACATTTGTCCTTAAAAAGTTTAGCATATGATGGAACTTGTTGGATTATATCTAATAAAGGAATATTTACTTTCACTGGCTTAAAGATTTCTAGGATTTTATCTAGTTGGGCTGAGTTTCGATTGGACTTAAGACTGTTGGGAAAGGATGCTATAATATTGGGTATTGGTCTAACTAATTTTGGTGCGGGCTCTACTGGTGGATCAAGTTTTGTTTCTTTAAGTTCTTTAAACTGGCCCTATTCAAGTATCGATTCAGATGGTGGATCTTCTATTTCTTCTTCTGGTGCTTCAGATGTACCCACTTGGTTGTCTATTTATTTTTTAGATCTTAGTGTATGGATAGCATTTAATTGATTAATCTGGGCTTCTTATTAGGATTTTTGATTATTTTTGGTTCTAGGGTTAGCCTCAGGTTAACTTGGTAATTTATCCTTTTCTCTTTCACTAAGAGCTATGGCTAATTGACATAACTATATTTCTAGATGGATAATGGCTTGGGAGTTTGAATTTATGATTTGGGAATGTGTATTTATAGCTTGGAAATTTGAATTTATGAGTTGGTTAATAAGATTGTTTTGCGATTTCATCATGGCTTCCAAGTTTTTTTCTAAAGAATCAAGCCTTTGATCAGTTGGATTGTTCAATGGTAGATTGGGTCTAGTTAGTTTATTTGAATTTGATTCCTGGGGCCAAGAAAAATTGGATTGTTGATTAGTGTTGTCCAAATTAGTATTTTATGATCAGAAAAAGTTTAGATGGTTTCTCGATCCTGGATTATAGGTTGATGCATATGGATCATTGGTAGGTCTTTGATAGGCTGCATTCATCTGTGAATGATTATTATCAGTCTGGTTCATCAAGAAGGGATATTCCTCTATGACATGGTTTGGTGCATTCCAGCCATTGCACATAGGTGTAGATACTTGGTTTACATTAGCTGGTCTCTGCAATTCTAAAGCCTCAACTCTATGGGCTAGGCTTGCGAAATCAGCTAGAAAAGTTTGGGCATGGTGCATCCTTCCTCTTCTTGGTGTAGGTTTGTCTATTTTTCTAGTTGTCTCCTATTGTAGACCTTTTTCTGCTAGGTCCTCTAGAAATTGTTTGGCCTTATTAGCTGGCTTATACATGAATTGGCCCTAGCACATCGACTCTAGCATAGTTCTAGAATTTGGTTCTAAACCTTTATAAAATTTGGCACAACCTCCAAATTTCTATCCCATGATGTGGGCATTGGCTTAAGAAATTTTTAAAATGGTCTAGATATTGTCAGAATGATTCACCCCCTAACTGGTAGAATTGATTAATTTTGTTCCTTAATTTTGCTGTTTTACGATGAGAGAAGAATTTTCTTAAGAATACTTTGACAAAACCATCCCATGTAGTGATTGAGTGGTTAGGCAAACTATACAACCATCTTTTAGCATTATTCTTAAGGGCAAAATTAATCAGCCTAAGTTTAATAGCATCATCATAGAGTTGATGTATCCTCATGGTATCACATACTTTCTCAAATTTTCTAATAAAAGTATATGCATCTTCAACTCCGATGAATTTGGGAAGCATATTAATGACTTGAGGTTTTATCTCGAAGGTGGTAGCAGTAGTCTAGGATAGTTGAATATAGGATGCTTGGGCTAAACCCACTGAATAGCACAGGTCCATTAGGGTTTGAGGTTCTTAATCTATCTCACTCATTATGGACTCAAAGATTTCTTGGATTAAGATAGGATTTGGATCTCACTACTACAAAAATGGCCTATGATAGTGCATACTATGGCAGTGATTTTCAAAACCACTGCCATAGCTTCTACGGTAGCAATTTTTGTCAACCGCTGCCATAGATCCGACCTATGGCAGCAGTTTTTGTAGCCGCTACTATAGGTCTGACATATAGCAGTGGTTACAGAAAATCGCTACCGTAGATCGGATCTATAATAGTGGTTATAAAAAACTGCTACTATAGGTCGACCTATAGCAATGGTTTATTGTAAATGCTGCCATAAGTTGGACCTATAGCAGCGATTTATTGTGATTGCTACCATAAGTTGGACCTATAGCAGCGGTTAGTAGGAACCACTACTATAATCTGATTTATGATAGCGGTTAATTATAACCGCTGCTATATATTTTTTTTAAATATTATATAATTTTAAAATTTAATTTTTATCTTCATCATTTATTATCTAAATAATTATCGTTAGAGTATCGTTGCAAAAGGTCACCTCGATCCGATTGCCCTAGCTTCGTCGATCAGAAAAATTCGATTTTGACGATCATAAACGATGATGCGATGATCTGATAGATGGAGACCTCCGATGGATCCAAAAACCTGCAACAATGATCTCGGTGATGTTTGTAGTGTACTATCAATATTTTACTTCAATCGGATATCGTTATCTTAGTCAATTTAGTATACGTTAGTTTCGACCGTTAAATGATAAATGAATGATCAAAGGATCAAACGGTGTCCAATTATGAGATTTTTTTTTATAAATGATCTTGGCTACTACTTTAATTATTTTTTATGATGATGATTATAAAATTCAACTCGTAAGATGAAGAACGATCTAAAACTATATGTTTCCTGATTATCATTCCAAAACTTCACTGATTGTTATGCTCGTGCTTTTGCAATATTTGCTTAACATAAAAAGTTTATATAAAAATAATTTAAATTTTACTATCATCATCATATAAAATATTTAAAATTATAACAAAGATCATTTAACTAAAAAATTATCTCATAATCGGATGCCGTTTAACCCTTTGATCGTTTGTTTCTAATTTAATGGTCGAAATCATTCCGTACTAAATTGACCATGATAACGATATTTGATTGAAGTTAAATTTTGATAGTATGCTACAAACATCATCGAGATCATTGTTGTAGAATTTTAGACCCATCGAAGATCTTCATCTATCAGATCATTGCATCATCATTCGTGATCATCAAAATTAAATTTTTTTGATCGATGAAGCTAGGGCCATCAGATTGAGGTGATCATTTGCGACAATACTCAAATAATAATTATTTAGATAATGAATGATGAAGATGGATATTAAATTTTAAAATTATATAATATTTAGAAAAAAAATAAGAAAAAAATTATTTCTAACCTATGGCAGCGGTTATTAAAAATCACTACTATAAATCTACAACAGCGGTTATAAAACCACTGCCATAGATCTATGGCAGCGGTTTTGGATAACCACTATCGTAGATCTATGGCAGCGGTTCGATAACCACTACCGTAGATCTATGATAGTGGATTGATAATCGCTGCCGTACGTTAGGTTAAAAATCCTCAATTTTTTTCTTTCCTCCCGTGCACACTCGATCTCTCTCTCTCTCTCTCTCGCCCTCCTCTTTGTCGTCGATGAGGATCCTTCCCTCCTGGCCGGCGTCGCCCCTCCTTGTCCCTCGATCGACGCCGCCCTCCTTCCCCTCCTCCTCTGGCCCCCCATCCTCGGCCTTCCTCCCTGCCACCCACCACCCCCAACCCTCCATTCGACCCTCCCTTGGCCTCCAGCGAAATCCTCCCTCCGATGAACCCCCATCCGACCCTCCCTCAGCCCCACACGAAAATGCCCCTCTAACGAACCCCCCTCCACCCTCTCTCGCCCCCTTGCAAAACCCCACCCCCCTCTGCCCACCCATCTAACCCTCCCTCGGTCCCTAGCGACCCCACCTCCGACAAACCCCCATCCGACCCTCCTTGGCCTCCTGTGAACCCCCCTCCGACGAACCTCACCTGACCTTCGCGCCCCATAAACCCTCCCTCTATCCTCCTCATCATGCAAACCCCCTTCGCACCCCCACCCTCGCCCCAAACCACCCCCACCACCATTACTCCGATAGTGCAAGCCTCTTCGCCCTGTATGCCCCTTCCCCATCCGCGCCTCTGCTCTCTCTCTTTTCTCTTTTTCTCTCTTCTCTATCTCACTATCTTGCTTTTATTTCGTAGGTTACCTCTAGTGCCATCGTCCTCCTCTAGCATCATTGCCGGACGACCCTCGGAGCTTTTCGGTGTGACCCGCTCTCTATAGCCATAGGTATAATTTTTTTTAATTTTATAGTATTATTTATTAATCATGTATATTTAAAATAATTTATAAAATATTTATAATAAATATTATAAATATTTATTATAAATATTATAATTATCTGCATGTCGTAGTTTTTGGACCGTGCCGTGGCATGGTAGCCTTGGGCTGTGCCATGTCGATGGCTGTGGACTAGATCTATCAATGGATTGGGATTCGGATCGAAATCTGGATATTCAGATTCAGATCCAATTTTAATTACTGGTATCGAATCCAAACCTGAATATCCGATGGATCTGTACTTAAGAGAGGAAGGGAGGGATCCGACCTCGCTGCCATCATTGGGAGGGAGGGGGTCCGGCCTCACCGCCATCATTGGGAGGGAGGGGGTCCGCCTCACCAATGAGGGAGATCGAGAGAGGGAGAGTGGGAGATCGAGAGAGCGAGAGAGGGAGGGAGGGGGTCCGCCTCGTCGGCATCACTGGGAGGGATGGGGTCCAGCCTTGCTGGCGAGGGAGATCGAGAGAGTGAGAGAGGGAGGGATGGGGTCCGACCTTGCCAGCAAGGAAGATCGAGAGAGGGAGAGAGAAAGATTGAGAGATGAAAAAGCTGGGAGGGAGGGATTCAGCCTCGCCACCATCGTCGGCGAGAGAGATCGAGAGAGGGAGAGGGGGAGTGATCGAGGGGATGACACATAGCCGAGCCAGCTCGAATACATAGCAGAGCTAGCTCAGGTCATGATCGAGTCGACTAGGGGATGATTCTAGCCAGATGTTTTAAGCACAGAGCTGGCTATCTCAGACATGGAGTCAGATCGGCTTCTGAGTGAATAGAATTTGATATATCTCTCTAAGGTTCCAACTTTAAGCCCTAAGGTGCTACCATCATCTACATTATTTTTCTTTTAGGTTTCTAGATTAACACCAAGGTTCGGATAAGAGATCAGATCTATGATTGTTGCTCATCCTTAATTATTTATGAATGCAATTCATGTTGTAGAATTTATTGCATAATATTTTCTGGATGTTTATATCATGTTGCTTTTATTTATTGTATTGCATAATGATAGACCCATCAATTAATTAGTATATATATTAAAGACTATTTATTGATGCTATACTAATATTATTATTCAATATATTATATTGATTAATATTCATTAACATTACAGGTCATGATGGCACCGAAATGCCATCTAGGTTTCACCCCTACCCCTCGATGGATTACGTGCAGTTCAGCATCCGAGGAGCAGTCGGAGCATACTCCATCTACCTCGACATTGGTTGCTCAGCGACCTCCACCACCGGCATCTACTCCATCGATGGCATCTACTCCACTGGCAGCTGAGCCTCTACCATCGTCCATACCTGAGGCATATACTACTACACAGGCATTTGAGTGTACGTAGATACGGACGATGAAGGTCCCTAAGCAGTCGATGTCGAGGTGGATGGAATATGCTCCGACTACTCCTCAGATGCTGAACTACACGTAACCCACCGAGGGGCAGGGATGAAAGCTAGATGGCATTTCGGTGCTATTGTGACCTTCAACATTTATGAACATTAATCAATATAACATGTTGAACAATAATATTAGTATAGCATCAATAAATAGTCTCTAATATGTACACTAATCAATTGACGGGTCTATCATTATGTAATGTAATAAACAAAAGCAACATGATATAAACATCCAAAAAATATTATGCAATAAATTCTATAACATGAATTATATTCATAAATAATTAAGGATGAGCAACGGTCGTAGATCTGATCTCTTGCACAAACCTTGGTGTTAATCCAGAAATCTGAAAGAAGAATAAAGTAGATGATGGTGGCACCTTAGGACTGAAAGTTGGAACCTTAGAGAGACATATCAAATTCTATTTGCTTGGAAGCCAAGCCGGCTCCGTGCCTGAGACAGTTGGCTCCATGCCTGAGACATTCGGCTAGGGTCCTCCCCGAGCCAGCTCGATCACGGCCCGAGCTGGCTCGACTGCGTATCCGAGCTGGCTCGGCTGTGTGCCATCCCCTCGATCACTCCCTCTCTTGATCTCTCTCACTGGTGATGGCAGCGAGGCCAAACCCCTCCCTCCCAGCTTTTCCATCTCTCGATCTTCCTCCCTCCCTCTCTCAATCTCCCTCATCGACGAGGCCGGACCCCATCCCTTCCTCTCTCACTCTCTCGATCTCCCTCGTCGGCAAGGCTGGACCCCATCCCTCCAAGTGATGCCAACGAGGCCAGACCCCCTCCCTCTCTCTCTCACTCTCTCAATCTCCCTCGTCGGTGAGGTCGGATCCCCTCCCTCCCAATGATGACGGTGAGGCTGGATCCCTTCCTTCCTCTCTCAAGTACGGACCCATCGGGTATTTAGATTCGAATCTGATATCAGTAATTAAAATTAGGCCTAGATCTAAATATTCAAGTTTTGATCTGAACCCAACCTATTGACAGATCTAGTCCAAAGCCACTGACATGGCACGACCCAAGGCTACCACCACGGCACGATCCAAAAACTATGGCAAGCAGATAATTATAATATTTATAATAAATATTTATAATATTTATTATAAATATTCTATAAATTATTATAAATATATATGATTAATAAATAATACTATAAAATTAAAAAAAATTATACCTATGGCTATAGAGAGCGGGTCACACCAAAAGCTCTAAGGGTCATCGACGATGATGCTAGAGGAGGATGATGATACTAGAGGTAACCTATGAAATAAAAGCAAGATAGTGAGATAGAGAAGAGAGAAAAAGAAAAAAAAGAGAGAGAGCAGGGGCGATCGGGGATGGGGGGCCAGGGGGATGGGGGCATAGTTGAAGGAAAAATCCTATTTCTCAGGTCAGGTTCGTTCAGATCTGATTGGATCAAGAGAGATATTTCAAAAAAAAATTTTCTTAGATCCAAATTAGATCTGAAACTCTTTAGATCTAATTTTATCAATTTGATAAAATAAAATAAATTAAATCTAATTTAATTGTACCTTATTATGGGTAATCTTATTATCCTATAATGATCCCGATGTTTGCCTGAGGTTCTGGATGTAACCACACAAGTGTCTGACCTCTACCGATATCCACTCAGGTAGGATCTGGAGATCCTTTCCTTTTCAATCTCTCCTCCAAAAATCAAATCTGGATCTGATCTTGAAGGTCTTCAAAATGGCTTTTGAAGATCAGTCGCTGTCTCTTGCAGCAGTGTTGCCTTCTTCGTTTCCTGTCGCCTTTCTCTTGCTCGAATCGCACCAAACTTACGCCCAAAAATTCTTGGACATGGATAGGAGAGAGAGGATCTGAAGGTGGCATGGAGAGGGAGGGAGAGAAGACTTATGGCATGAGAAAAGGATAGACCCTCTAAATCCTAGGCGCAGACAGGGTTTATATAGACCCTGCTGCACTATGCAGTGCCACATCATCCCGATCAATCATGGCTTTTTGTGAATCAAATCTAAATTTGATTGATGGAATAACATCATCTGATCCAATAAGATTAGAGTTCCTCACAAACCTCCTTAGGTGGCGTCAGGACTGGTCAAAGAAGACTCTTTGGCACCACCCAAGTTGGAAGCATGAAGCAACTGGAGTCCCATCTGTATGGGACTCCAGGCGTGATCCTCATGGGGTGCATGCCTCTCTAGGCGTGTGCCCCTTCTCTTTCTACTTTTTAGCAGAGGAACAAAGCCCCATGTTCTCTCCTATGGGTGGATGATACATGAGCAGATGTCTAAGTGTCAAAGGTCAACATTTGACCAAAGTCAAAGGATAAGATTTAGCAAGTGATGAAAAATGGTAGGTGTTGTTTCAAATTTATCTCATAAATTAAGATAATCCTTTTCTATCCTAGACAAGCTCCAATCAGACCAAGTAATGATTTTTAAGTGAGCCCAAACACATTTGGCTCAATCGAGACAAGCTTTAATGATTGTTGAAGGAGAACATTAGGTTCAATCGTGTGCTAGCACTATTTCCTTGAACCTAATTGAATCTTATTCAAATCAATTGAACTGGGTTAGTCCAATTAATGATATTTAGATCTAAATCCTTATTTGTGTGATCCAGTTAGGTTCAGTTTCATATGGTAATGGGATACGTCGCAACTTCTATCATCGACATCATCGAAACACCTTTCGATGGATTAGAACTTTTCTAATTCAGATAACTAGTATGATCGATCATCCAAATCATTCTAATTGCTCCGAAAATCCTCCAGTGACACCAAGCAGCATATGGTGGCAACCCATCAAAACTAAAAATGAACTTCTTGGTGCAGTTACCTGTGTGATTAAGTTCCTCTGTCTTGAGCCCTGATTGGATTAGGGTTAAGATGATCTCCTCAAACCCTAATTTCCGTCATATGAATTAATCATTCAATTCAAGTCCAATGTGAAAATCCTAATAAAAACTCTTTCTATTATTTCACTCTGCCATGGCCATGGACTTATGAACTTGATTCTCATGATCATCATAGGGTTGCTCCTCATGTACCGAGGTAGATAGATCTCCTATTGGTGCAATCCAACTCCTATAATGAATATGCTATATCCAACATATACCTCAGAATTTTGAATGGCTAGGAGATCAAGTTATAGTGTAGTCAAACTATAATACGCTCAAGGTGAACTGGCAATGCATCTCAGGTCAAAGAACCAGACATACCACTGCAGCTTCGAGTCAGTCATTAACAAGAAGGTAGACTTCCTCATGGCTGCTCGAGATGGTCACGCTCAGTGCCCTTATTCTCTAACGAGTACCTGTACTCTCACTCCAGTGTCTCTATACCGTAGACTCAAGACTCATCTATCCTAAAGAAGCGATCATACACCAACCTTCCAGATCAATCACCATCCTTATGATGATCCTACGGTCGAAAGCATTTTATAAGTTAATAATGAAAATTCATGTCTTAAATTTTCAACTCTTGAAAATATGAACTATCATTACCTATTATCTTAAGGGATTTATCACAGACACTTTCAAATACACATTATGATAGAAAATAATTTATTTTATTATTTATAGTTAAAATTATAATTTTGTCCTTAGATGTGTATTACAAGTGTCAGCCAATTCTGGCTTCTAAGGCACACATATCTAACAAACTCCCACTTGACCTAAAGTCAATTGGCTACAAATCTAAGTCCCATCTTCTCATGGTGGGTTTTGATCTTCTGCTGGCCCAACAACTTTTGTGAGTGGGTCTGCCACATTATATGCAGAGTCAACTCTCTTGACCTCGACATAAACTTTCTCGAGGTAATCGCGGATGAGGTGGTATCGTTGCTTGATGTGCTTGGATTTCTGGTGAGACCTCGACACCTTAGCAAGGGCTATGGCATCATTATTGTTGCAGTACAGAAGAATGACATCCGATGGCATCACTCCAATCTCTATAGTGAATTTCTTATACCAAAATGCCTCCTTCGCAGCTTTTGATGTAGCTATGTATTCTGCTTCCATGGTGGAATCTGTTATCATTGTCAGCTTGAAACTCTTCCAACTGACAGCACCATCATTACACACAAACAAACTTTCAGATGTCGACTTTTGATCATCCATATCAAACATAAAATCTGAGTTTGTATATCCCTAGACTTGGAGTTCTCCATTACCAAAATCCAACAATAATTCCTTAGTTCTTCTTAAGTACTTAAAAATATATTTTATAGAAGTCCAATGTTCTTCACCTATATTCGACTGATATCTGCTCATGACACTCATAGCATATGTTAAATCAGATCGTGTACATAGCATGGCATACATGAGGCTCCCTATTGCAGAAGCATAAGGGATCTTGCTCATGTGTTCTATTTCCTCAGGTGTGCTTGGGACACATCTTCTTGGAAGAGATGAATACCATGTCTGAAAGGTACTAATCCCCTCTTGGAGTTTTTCATGTTAAACCTCTTTAACACTTCCTCTATGTACATCTTCTATGAAAGACCTAGCATCCTATTTGGTCTATCTCTATAGACTTTGATTCCTAGAATGAAGGATGCTTCTCCTAGGTTTTTCATGGAGAATTCTTTAGATAACCACATATTAACTATGGTCAACATGAAAATATCATTTCCAATAAGGAGAATATCATCCACGTACAGTGCAGGAAGATAATAGCGCTCCCACTGATCTTTTTGAAAATACATGGTTCCTCCTCATTTTTAATGAAATCAAATAATTTGATCACATCATTAAAATGAGTATTTCAGCTCCGAGATGCTTGCTTAAGTCCATATATGGATCTTTACAGCTTGCATACTTTATGATTAGCATCACTAGATGTGAAACCTAGTGGCTATTTCATATAGATATCTTCCTCAAGGTATCCATTTAAGAATGCCGTTTTCATTTTTATTTGCCATATTTCATAATCAAAATTGGCTACAATAGTAAGCAATGTGCGGATGAATTTTAGCATAGCTACTGGCGAAAAGATATCCTGATAGTCAATGCCTTCGCACTGACTATAACCTTTTGCCACTAATCTAGCTTTGTATGTCTCTACATTTTCATCTGCACCAATGTTTCTCTTGTAGATCCATTTACACCCAATAGGTATTATACCTTCTGGTGAATCTAGCTAGGTCTAAACTTAGTTTGAGTGCATCGAGTCTATTTCTGACTTCATTGCCTCTAACCATTTCTCAGAGTGGATATCTGATATTGCCTCGTCATAGGTTTTGGGATCACCATGAACCCCATTACCTATGAGGAATATTTTCTCTACTTTCTCTAAAATAGTACCTAAGCATCTCTCAAGGGGATGAAAAATTCTTTTCGATCTACGAGGTGGAGGAGGTAGTGATTGTATCGGCTCAACCTGATTTGGTTACATGGGGTCCTTAGCTCATTGCTCTTAGGAGACTTTCTTCTCTAGCTTGATCTGCTTTCTAATGCTGCTATCTTGAATAAATTATTTTTTAAAAAAAATGGCATGCCGACTCACAATTATATTGTGGTCTTCTAAAATGTAGAAATAATATTCTAATGCTTCTTTAGGATATCCTATAAATCGAGCTCTAAAGGACCTATAGTCTAACTTATCCGTTTGTTGTCTTTTGACATGAGCCGGACAATCTCAAATTCTAAGATGACTCAAACTTGGTTTCTTACCATGCCATATCTAATATGGTGTGGTAGGAATGATTTTAGAGAGAATCTTATTCAGTAAATATATTACAGTTAGTAGACTATGTCCTCAAAGAAAATCAGAAAGGTCTGTGAAGCTCATCATAGATCGGACCAGATCTAATAGGATCCAGTTTCTCCATTCTAAAACTCCATTGAGTTGAGGTATTCCAGATGGAGTCCATTGAGAGACTATGCCATTTTGCTTGAGATAGTCTAAGAATTTTTGACTAAGGTATTCACCTCCTCGATCTGATCGAAGAATCTTAATGAATTTTTTAGTTTGCTTTTCGACTTCATGTCTAAATTCCTCAAACTTTTTACAAGCTTCAGACTTGTGTCTCATAAGATACACATATCCATATCGAGATAAATCATCGGTAAAGATTATGAAGTAATCAAAGTTGCCTCTAGTCGATACGGCAAATGGGCCGCACACATCAGTATGTACTAGGGCAAGTAGATTCTTGGCCCTTCCCCATATCCCACAAAAGGGAGCTTAGTCATTTTGCCATGAAGATATGATTCATAAATTGGATATGACTCAAAAGTCAATGGACTCAATAGCCCAATTTTCTTTAATTTGTTAATCCTATCTTCTGCTATATGACCTAGCCTCAAGTGCCATAGATACCTATCATTTGGACTATCCCTGGGTCATTTTACGGCATTCACATTTTGCTCGATATTAAAGATAGATACATCAATATGTAATTGATAGAGATTGTTAATGAGGAAACCACTTGCAATTTTATTTGTTGCATAAAAAATGTTACAATGGTCCTTAAGAAAACTAATTACATAGCCTTCTTGTGCTAAACATGAAATAGAAATTAAATTTCTGCTTGTGGTAGGCACATAATAACAATCCCTAAGTACTAAATCTAAGCCAGATGGTAGTCGAAGAGGGTAGATTTTCACGACCACAGCAGCAATCCTTGCTCCATTTTTGGTGCATAGCATCATCTCACCATCCTTTAGCCTCCTGCTATCCTCAAGATCTTGCATGAAAGTGCATAAATGAGCACTAGAACTAGAGTCAAGCATCCAACTGGATGCAGAAAAAATTGTAAGGTTCATTTCATAGCAAGTACTGAGCCTTTAGAATCTTTTATAAAAAGCTCAATAGTAACCAGCATATTCATAAGTTCGGCCAGAGTATTCTGAAGTTTATGCATATGGTAGTTCATGATAAACTGCCCATATGCATCAGTCAAGGATTGTAGAATTATATCATTCTATAGATCTTGATCTAACTTCACTCCGAGCTTCAAGCTCTTTCAAGTCCTTGATCATCATTAGACAATGATCTTGGACTAACTGCCCGTTACGTATTTTAGCCTTAAAAAGTCGTTTAGTGATCTGATATTTGGCTGTGCGACTCTGTTCACCAAACAACTCTTGCAGGTGAGCCAACATTTGACGAGCAGTCTTGATATCTTCATGTTGGCGCTGAAGCTCATCAGACATTGAGCCCAATATGTAGTATCTGACCTTGTTATCTTCATCCATCTATTTGTTAAGAGATGCTCTCTGTTCAATGAACGAACGGGCTGGTAAGGAGGAGGGATCCTGGTCCAATACATGAGTTAACTTTTTAGAATCCAAAATAATTTTAAAATTCTAAAGCCAATCCTTATAATTGGATCCAATCAGTCTATGGGTGTTCAAGATACGAGCTAGTGGGTTGGATGCAGACATTTTTCTTTTTCCTATAGAGAGTCAAAGTTTCTAGTTAGATTTTATAATTAAGACTTGACTAATTTATTTAAAAATTTATTTTTTAAACAAATTAGCTTCCACTATTTTCTTCGGATCTCTACACTTCCTTTGTAGAGTTGTGAAAATCTTCATGATTAATGATTTCTAGTGGGTGGTGCAGTTCCACCAACTGACTCATCATCTCATCTAACAGTTATTGGTAATGGGTTAGCCAATGAGTGAACAACTCTTGTCCAAAGATTCTAAAATTATGGTGCACCTAAGCTTGGTCTCTAATTCATGAATCTCATCGTGCCCAAAATATTGATCTACTTCTTAGTTAAGTCAAACCCACCATTTGCATAGATTGAATTTGTAATTGGGTCTCTCACCATATCCAAAATATTGAGCCCAATCCATCCTCTAGTCCGTAGCATCCAATGCCTAATAGATATGGTTACGTCTTTTCAATGCAACTGAACCACTATGACCAGCCAAGAATAATCAACTCTGAAAAGGGCCCGCATGTCTAGAATGGTGGAAGATCTTAGACTTAATCTTTTCTTAGGGAGATTTGATTTAGGTCTCTTTAAACTTGACTTGATATAGTTATAACCATTATGACTAACCTAGTGGCATGGGTTAGCTCAGATTATTAGCCACCTTAGATCAAGACTGAGCTGACAAATATGGTTAGGTAAGTGAGACTAGTGGAAGGGATATGCCATTAACTCAAAAAGAATGCATTCGAGTCGAGTAGCTCCTAATTGAAAATCAGTCGATCGTATCTGTCAAACTTACCTTAGACACCAAATTATTAAGCCAGAATCAATCGGATTAGCCTACAATTAGACTCTAACCACTGAACCTAATTAGAGCTTAACTTGATCGATCACTCATGTGACTCAACCTTGACCCAGACTTAATCCAATTAGGCTGGTCAATTTAAGCACTCTTGATCTCATCTAACCAACTCTTGATTCAATTTGATCAACCGCTAGACCTAATTGAGCTACCCAAGCTCGAACCCAATTTTATGAATATATTTTAGATCTAAAAATTCTTAATTTTAGATCTAATATATTTTTTAATCTTAATTTTTATTTAAGTTTAGGATTTATAAACAAAATATGTAAATAAAATTCTAGGGTTTCAGGATCTATGGTTTTGCAGAAAATAAATTTTTAATTTTTGATTAAGGATGAATGCGCAGCACCCCTACACATCATAAGAACATCCCATCGAATGAAAGAAGAGGATCTTTAAACTCTTCTTTATTCTTATGACCAAACGGCCAAGGGGAACGTCTTAATTAGAAACATGATGAATCTACAAAACTAGTTAGATCTACATCATATATCACATATAAAAATTAATCTAACTTAAAAATATATTTTGCATGCATCTCATGTATCATATCATACATATTTTCAGATCTAAATTATCTCATAAAAATCTAAAAAATAAAATATAAATTTGATCATATCAAATTAAATTTATTCAAGATAACTTTGTAGATCTATTCTACAACTAGTCTAAACATGCATCAATCATATCTCATATGAATTAAATAAATTTATTTTCTATTTTCTAGATCTAATTATAATATTTATAATATTAAAAAATAGTAAATAAATAGATCTAAAAATTATAACTAATTAAATTAAAATTATGATTATGCTAGACTATAAATAGAATAATTCTATTTCTAGTCTAGTCATGCATCTCATACATCTTAGATCTAGATTATTTAATTTTTTTAATTTTTGATTTTAGATCTAATCACATCTAATGTGACATCTAAAATTATCTAATTATTAGATCAAAAATATATTAAAATCAGATCTAATTAATTATGAGAACCTAGCTCTGATACCAATTGAAGAAAAAATCCTATTTTCTGGATCAGGTTCGTTCAGATCTAATTGGATCGAGAGGGATATTTCAAAAAAAATTTTTCTTAGATCCAAATTAGATCTAAAACTCTTCATATCTGATTTTATTGATCTAATAAAATAAATAAATTAAATAAATTAAATTAAATTTAATTATACCTTGTTATGGGTAATCCTATTATCTTGTGATGATCCCGATGTTTGTCTGAGGTTCTGGATGTAGCCACACAAGTGCGTGGCCTCTACCGGTATCTACTAAGGTAGAATCTAAAGATCTTCTTCTTCTCAATCTCTCCTCCAAAAATTAAATCTATATTTGATCTTGAATGTCTTCAAAATGGCTTTTGAAGATCAGCCATTGTCTCTTGCAGCAATGCTGCCTTCTTCCTTTCCTATCATCTTTCTCTTGCTCGGATTGCTCCAAACTTGCACCCAAAAATTCTTGAATGTTGATAGGAGAGAGGATCTGAAGGTGGCATGGAGAGAGAGGGAGAGAAGCCTTAGGGCATGGGCAAAGGGTAGAACCTCTAAATCCTAGGTGCAGATAGGATTTATATAGACCCTGCTGTACCATATAGTGCCACATTATCTCGGCCAATCATGGCTCTTTGTATAATTAGATCTAAATCTGATTGATGGGATGACATCATCTAATCTAATTAGATAAGTCCCTCACAAACCTCCTTAGGTGGCACCAAGACTGATCAAAGAAGACTCTTTGGGGCCATGCAAGTTGAAAGCATGAAGCAATTGGAGTCCCATCTGTATGGGACTCCAGGCATGATCCTCATGGGGTGCATGCCTTCCTAGGCATGCACCCCTTCCCTTTCTACTTTTTAGCAAGGAGATAGAGCCCCATGTTCTCTCCTATGGATGGATGACACATGAGGAGATATCTAAGTATCAAAGGTCAACATTTGACTAAAGTCAAAGGACAAGATTTAGTAGGTGATGAAAAATGGCAGGTGTTATCTTAAATTTATCTCATAAATTAAGATAACCCTTTTCTAATCTAGACAAGCTTCAGTCAAACCAATTAATGGTTTTTGAGTGAGCCCAAACTTATTTGGCTCAGTCGAGACAAGATTTAATGATTGTTGAAGGAGAACATTAGGCTCAATTGTTTGCTAGCATGATTTTCTTAAACCTAATTCAAATCAATTGAACTGGGTTAGTTCAATTGATATTTAGATCCAACCCCTTATTTGTGTAATCCAGTTAGATTCAGTTCCATATGGTAATGGGATACGTCACAATTTCTATCATCGACATCATCGAAATACCTTTCGATGGATCAAAATTTTTCTGATTCAAACAACTAGTATGATCGATCATCTAATTCATTCTAATTGCTCCTAAAATCCACCAGTGACACCTAGCAGCATATGGTGGCGATCCATCAGAACTAATAATGAACCTCTTGGTGCAGTTACCTATGTGATTAAGTTCCTTTAACTTGAGCCCTGATCGGATTAGGGTTAAGGTGATCTCATCAAATCCTAATTTCCATCATATGAATTAATCATTCGATTCAAGTCCAATGTGAAAATTCTAATAGAAACTCTTTCTATTATTTCACTCTGCCATGGCCATGGACTTATGGACTTGATTCTCATGATCATCATAGGGCTGCTCCTCATCTGTCGAGGTTGATAGATCTTCTTTTGGTGTAATCCAATTTCTACAATGAATATGCTATAGCCAACATACACCTTAGAATTTCGAATGGCTAGGAGATCGAGTTATGGTGTAGTCAAACTATAACACCCTCAAGGTGAACTGTCGATGCACCTTAGGTCAAAAAATCAAACACACCACTGTAGCTTCGAGCTAGTCATTGATGAGAAGGTAGACTTCCTCATGACTACTCGAGATGGTCACGCTCAGTGCCCTCGTTCTCTAACGAGTGCCTGTAATCTCGCTCTGGTGTCTCTACACCATAGACTTAAAACTCATCTATCCTAAAGAAGTGATCGTACACCAACCTTTCAGATCAATCACCATCCTTATGATGATCCTACGGTCGAAAGTATTTTATGAGTTAATAATGAAAATTTATATCTTAAATTTTTAACTCATGAAAATATGAACTATCATTACCTATTATCTCAAGGGATGTATCACAGACACTTTCAAATACATATTATGATAGAAAATAATTTATTTTATTATTTATAGTTAAAATTATAATTTTGCCCTTAAATGTGTATTACAAGTGTCAGCCAATTCTAGTTTCTAGGGCACACATATCTAACAACAGTGATGAGGAGGTCGAAGGAGGCTTCACACTCAGTCGGGGGAGGTCAGAATGGTGGTGGTGGTGGGGGGTGGGATTTTGCGGGAGTCGAAGGAGGGTGGAGGGGGCTCACTGGAATGGGGTGTTTGGTTTCGCACCGGGGTAGGTGGAGGATAGAATGTGGGGAGGGATTTTATGAGGGGCCGACGGACGATCGAGGGT
This sequence comes from Cocos nucifera, assembly GCA_006176705.1. NCBI lineage: Eukaryota > Viridiplantae > Streptophyta > Magnoliopsida > Arecales > Arecaceae > Cocos > Cocos nucifera. Next base: position 280,910 of record QRFJ01001412.1, read on the forward strand.
GGATGGAGATTCGTTGGAGGGGGTTTTCACAAGAGACCGAGGGAGGGTCGAATGGGGTTTGCCAAAGGAGGGTTCGCTGGGACCGAGGGAGGGTCAGATGGGGGGTGGGGGGCGGGTGTTCATGGGGGCGAGGGGGTGGATGGGGTTCACGAAGGGGAGGGTTTCGTGGGTCCGACGGAGGGTCGGATGGGGGTTCACTGGGGGGGTTTCACTAGGGGCCAAGGGAGGGTCGGATGGAGGGGTGGGGGTGGCTGGTGGCGAAGAGGGGCAGTCGGAGATGGGGGGTCGGAGGGGGAGGGGGGATGAGGGACAGCACTGATCGAGGGAGACGGAGGGGCGACGTCGATCGAGGGGCAAGGAGGGGCGATGCCGATCAGAGGGGAAGGAGCCTCACCGTTGATGAAGAAGAGGGGGAAGAGAGAGAGATCGAGCGTGCGTGAGAGGAAAAAAAAAATTTAAGAATTTTTAACCTAACCTACGGCAGCAATTATCGAACCGCTGTCATAGATCTATGGCAGCGGTTAGAGAGAGAGATCGAGCGTACACGAGAGGAAAGGAAAATTTTAAGAATTTTTAACCTAATCTATGGCAGCGATTATCGAATCACTGTTATAGATCTACGACAGTGGTTATCGAACCACTGCCATAGATCTACGATAGTGGTTATCCAAAACCACTACCATAGATCTATGACAGTGGTTCTATAACCACTGCTATAGATCTATACCGGCAATATTTGATAACCACTGCCATAGATTGAAAATAATTTTTTTTATTTTTTTTAAATATTATATAATTTTAAAATTTAATGCCCATCTTCACCATTCATTATCTAAATAATTATCATTATAGTATCGTCATAAAAGATCGCCTCAATCCGATGGCCCTAGCTTCATCAATCAAAAAATTTGATTTCGATGATCACGAATGACGATGCGATGATCTGATAGATGAAGACCTTCGATGGATTCAAAAATCTGTAACAATGATCTTGATGATATTTGTAGCATACTATCAAAGTTTCACTTCAATCGAATATCGTTATCATGATCAATTTAGTATAAAATAATTTCGATCGTTAAATTAGAAACCAGTGATCAAAGGATTAAATGGCATCCGATTATGAGATAATTTTTTAGTTAAATGATCTTTATTATAATTTTAAATATTTTATACGATGATGATAGTAAAATTCAAATCATTTTCGTATAAGTAGATATTACAAAAGCACGAGCATAACAATCAGTGAAGTTTCCGAATGGTTATCAGTAGACGTATAGTTTTAAATCATTCTTTATCTCACGAGTTAAATTTTATAATCACTACCATAAAAATAATTAAAATATTAGCCAAGATTATTTATATAAAAAATTATCTCATAATCGAACATCGTTTGGTCTTTTGATCACTCGTTTATCATTTAACGATCGAAACTAACCTATACTAAATTGACCAAGATAACGATATCCGATTGAAGTGAAACTTTGATAGTATACTACAAATATCACCGAGATCATCGTTGCAGGTTTTTGGATCCATCGAAGGTCTCCATCTATCAGATCATCGCATCATCGTTTGTGATTGTCGAAATTAAATTTTTCTGATTGACGAAGCTAGGGCCATCGGATCGAGATGATCTTTTATGATGACACTCTAATGATAATTATTTAAAGAATGAATGATGAAGATGGGCATTAAATTTTAAAATTATATAATATTTAAAAAAAAAAAAAAAAAATATGGCAATGGTTACAATTAACCGCTGTCATAAATCAGATTACAGTGGTGGTTCCTACTAACCACTTCTATAGGTCCAACTTATGGCAGTGGTTACAATGAACTACTGCTATAGACTGATCTATGATAATAATTTTTTATAACCGCTGCTATAGGTGCGACCTACGCCAGTGATTTTCTGTAACCACTGCTATATATCAGACCTATAGCAGCGGTTTTTATAACCACTATCATAGATCCGATCTATAGTAGCGGTTGATGAGAACCACTACCGTAGGAGCTATGGCAGCAGTTTCGAAAATCGCCGCTATAGGTCAGACCTATGGGAGTGGTTTCTATAGGATGTGGGAGGTTTTCTGCTCGTTGCTTTTCTTAGAGATCAATTAAGTTGATCAGGTCAGACAATGGAACCAATTGAAAATCATAATCTTTGAACCACTTGTCTTAGACACCGAGCAATTAACCAACCCAAATCCGATCCAACTTTAGGGTTTTCTTATCCTATTGAGCTCGAATATCCTTAGGAGCCAACATCTAATTGATTTCAAATTAAGGTCTAGGTCAATGCAATATCAAGGATGGTAATTTATGGGCTAAGAAAGGATGATCAAATCCCTATCTTATCTTGTTTAATGTATTGTGCCCTTAAAGTATATTATGAATATGCAATGCAAACAAAATAAGATGTCCAAATATGTTAAAAATTAATTTTTATTTTATATTTATAGTTACGCTAAATTAATTAAGTGTTATGAGATGTCGGTTGGTTTTTTAGGATTTATGATTTTATCTTTTTATAGATATATTTTAAGTATTTGATTTATTTGATTTTGCAAAAGAAAGTAAATTCAAGTGATTAAGTCTTTAAAAAAATAGTAAAATCTAAACTACAAAAAGCAATAAATTAATACTAAAGCAAGAAATCAACTATAAAAGATAGTAATAGCTAAATAAAATTAAAAATAATATTTTTTTTATTATATTTTATTTTTATTAAATTAATTAATTAATTTTTAATTAATTGAAGCAACCATGATATAATCTCCGACAACGATGCCAAAAATTTGACTGCTTGTCATTACAATATCAAATAAAAATTAAATCCAATTTTACTATGTAGCAGGATAGTTGGTGAGTCGAGTGTCGATTTTCTTAAAAATTGAAGGCTAAGTTATGTTCAATTTATCAAAAAAATAAAATATTAATTTAATTATTAAGTAAAAATTTAAATAAGTAGATCAAAGGAGATTAATTTAGATTTTAGCAAATTAAAATAAAAGATAGTAAATACTTAATTAATTAGGGATTTAGAATTGATGAAAAGTATTCTAGAATTTTAAATCCATCTTTAACAGAATTATGGTAATTCTTTTGATGCAAAAATTAATATTTTTAAGAATTTAGTTATGATTATAATATATTTTCTTAGAGCATGAATTATATCTCTTGATCATGATCCATCTTCATGAAATCATAAATTATTTAATACTTTAATTCTTAAAAATTAAGAATATAATTTTTAATAATTTTTTACTAAAATAATTATTAATTGAGTATGGACTATATCTATCAATCACAATCCGTCTTTATGAATATAATTTACTTAGATTGGTAATAAGCATGCCATAGAGTCAAGATTTCATGCATAAAAATAAATTTCATTAAAAACTAGGTAGCAAAACATGTTTGCACAAAAAATAATTATAAAAATAAAAAAATTATAATCCTTGTTCGAAGACTTCATCTATTCTTTTAGAATTTAGCTTTTTAGCCATGCATGGTAGACGATTTGCTCGTTCCTGGCATCTTGAGAGCTTCTTTGATTGAAGGTTGGAAGTAGAAAAAAGGAAGAACGAAGGAGGATAAGAGAGAAAAAGAGAGAAGAGAAGCTCTTTTTTCTCGATTTTTGGCTTAGAGAACTTCTCCTTAGGTTATGGAGGTAAGGCTGCTTAAATAGAGGAGGAAATAGGGTCAACAGGGCTTTTTTCGAAGTCAAAAACTGAGTCTTGGTTGAATTAAAAACCTTGTTGAGTTTTGGCGGTTGATCAACGATCAAATGGCCCAAAAATAACTCAAAAATCATCGAAATTAGCCACTAAATCCCTGATTAACTCCCGAGTTTGATTCTCAGCTGTTGGTTCACTGTTTGGAGTGCACTGCACCATCGGATTGCACCAAATTACTGCTGAAATCCTGATCCAACTGGAAAAACATCTAGATCATTGGATGCTAATCGGGTGAGATGGGAGCCACACGATCATGCAAAACTATAGTGGTAGACCCCAAGAGCTGACCGCATCGAAGACCTCCACCAATTATAGCACTCTATGCCACCCAAAATTATGAAACTACCCCTATGATTCGTGATATAATTTTTATACACCTCTTAGCAGTCTAGGTTCGCCATGTGGTGCATGATAATTAGCCGTGCCTGCTGAGCTAGACGGTCCACACCTATTTCTTGGACCGACCGATCGGTCCATCATGTACTGGTCTTTATTTTTTTTATTTCTTTATTTTAACTTCTAGGCTTCATAATTTTTTTATTTTAGCTCTAATTTGAGTGAAATTTATGGTGTTGGAACCCATAAATTGAGCTCTTCACATTGATGAACTTCTTTCCTACAAAATATCTATAAAAGTATCAATTTTTTAAAATAAATATTAAATTAATATATATTTAAATATTTTTATTTAATAATTTATGATAATTATCACATCCCCCAATTTGAGTTTTACTTGTTCTCGAGTAAAGAAAGAAAAATTAGAAGTATGTACTGACTCGATAAAATATGAAAGTTTCTTTAGGTCATCCTAAAGTTAGTTGAAACTTGATGAGAGATTTAAGAAATACATCATTGGATTATTAATTCCATCCTAAGTAGTGGTTAAGTAAAGAACATAAAATTTAGAGCTTTTCTTTGATCAGTTCTCCACCTTTATTCTTTAAATCCTCTAATTTTAGTATAGGCTAAAGTTTTTTTTTTTTTTACAACTAGCGTAATGTTTTAACATCTTAAGCTTTCTATCTGGTCCTTATAGTGAGCTTTGGACCAATGACTCCCAAATCAATTGACTTTAGGGCACTAGATGTAGAGCACCCCTCGAGCTTACTAACTCGAGTCAAATAGGCTACAAGTTAAAACTAACTGTATAATAAGTTTCTTCACATTGTCCACTTTTTGATGTGAATAACGTTGCTTACTTAGGCAACAGGATCCGGTTACTCGATGGGAGACCAATATTTAGAACTTGCTTTTTATTTCTCTTTTTTTTGCATATATTATTATTATTTTCAAACCTATTTTTCATACCCATATAAAGTAGATTCTTTATTGAATATAGGCTGGAAGAAGATTTTAGAATTACTCAAAAATTTATTTTATTCTAAACCTAACCATTTATTAGATTTTCTTAATAATTGGATCCTTAGTATTTCAAAAATTCTCTAGATCATTAATCAATCATTGATTAAAACACCTAAAAAATTTTAAATTGACATGAAATCAGGTACATAAGACTAACTATTATCATACTTGAGAACTTTAAAAAAATTATTTATCCTTCCCCCCAACTTAATTTTCGTTGTCCTTAATAGAGGAAAGAAAATGGAGTATGATAAATGATAAGAAAATAACAAGAAAAGAGTTCATCTGACTTAATTTAGTTCTGGTCTTGGCTTGGGCTTTATTTATTCTTCATCCATGGGTTTGTAGTTCTCCTCCCAATTTAGTCTTGAAAGAAAGATAAACTAAAAAGAAAAATCAAATTCAAATGCAAAAGGCTAAAAGCCGGGTTGCCTTTCAGTAAGCGCTAAGTTTAACATCTTCAGGCAGACTTGTCCAAAAATTAATCCGAGTAAAAAGATTTGTAAAGAATCATAGCTTCTTCAATAGGTTCAGCGGTTAGTTCCAAGAATGGTTTTGATCGTTGTCCATTAACTTTAAAAGTAACACCATTACTTGGGTTTTCAATTTCTATGACCCCATGTGAAAAGACTTTCTTAACTATATATGATCTAGTCCATCAGGATCTTAATTTACTCAAAAATAGGTGTAGCCTAGAATTGTATAGAAGAACTTTTTATCCAAGTGTAAAATTTTTCTATTAATTACTTGATTATGAAAAGCTTCAGTTCTTTCTTTATAAATTTTGGCATTTTTATAGGCTTCATTCCTGATTTCCTCAAGTTCATTAATTTATAATTTTCTCAGATCATCGGCTACATCCAAGTTCATATTCAGTTGTTTAATGGCCCACATTGCCCTATGTTCCAATTCTACCAGTAAGTGACATGCTTTACCAAATACAAGCCTATATGGAGACATTCTTAAGTTGGTCTTGAAAGCTATGCGATATGTCCAGAGTGCATCTATTAGTTTTAAAGACCTGTCTTTTCTATTAGTGCTTACTATCTTTTTTAAAATTAGCTTTATTTGGCAATTAGAAACTTCGACTAGCCCACTCGTTTGTGGATGATAGGGTGTGGCCAGTTTATGGGTAATGTTATATTTCTTCATCAGTGATTCAAAAGATCAATTACAAAAGTGTGTTCCATGATCATTGATAATAGCTCTAGGAGTACCAAATCAGGATAGAATATTTTTTTTAAGAAATTTAATAACAATCCTACTATCGTTGGTCTTGCATGGTATTATCTCTATCCACTTGGATACATAATCAATGGCTACTAATATGTATTCATTTCCAAAAGATTTTGGAAATGGTCCCATGAAGTTTATTTCCCATACATCAAAAATTTCAACAATTAAAATTAGATTCATAGGTTTCAAATCTTTTTTTATGATTCGACCTATTTGTTGACACCTAACATAATTTTTATAGTATTTATGGACATCTCTAAATAGGTTTGGCCAATAGAATCGACATTGGAGCACTTTAGCTACAGTCTTTTTAGCACTAAAATGACCACTACAAGCTTGATCATGGCAAAAGGGTAAAATGCTCCTAACTTCTTTATCTGGAATGCATCTTCTTATGATTTGATCAAAATATTATTTGAATAAATATGGATCATCCTAAATAAAATATTTTACCTAAGAGAAAAAATTGTTCTTATCCTGAGTGGTCCAGTGCATAGAAATTTGGCCGGTAGCTAGGTAGTTTACTATGTCAGCATACCAAGGTTCTGATGTTACTAACAATAATTGTTCGTCAGGAAAGGATACATTAATAGGTATTTTTTTAGTTAGTGTGATTGCTAAATGAGATAAATGATCTACCACTATATTTTCTGTACCTTTCTTATCCCTAATCTCTAGGTCAAATTCTTGCAAAAGAAAGATCCATCTAATTAGGCATGTCTTAGCATCTCTCTTTGAGAAAAGATGCCTAATAGTTGTGTGATCAATATAGATAATTACATAAGAACCTACTATGTAGGACCTAAACTTCTCTAAAGCAAATACCATAGCTAAAATTTCCTTTTCAGTAGTTGAGTGATTAAGCTGTGCTTCATTTAAGATCCTGCTAGCATAATAGATCACTCGAAATAGCTTATCAATCTTTTGACCTAGAATAGCTCCTATGGCATGATCAGATGCATCGCACATGAGCTTAAAAGATTGAGTCCATATAGGTAGATGAATAATTGGGGCCAAGGTTAATTGTTTCTTTAGACTTTCAAAAGACTCGAGACATTCAGGTGTGAAGTCAAATTTGACATCTTTAGCTAATAGATTAGTTAATGGTCAAGCTACTTTGCTAAAATTCTTTATAAATCATCTATATAAACCAGCGTGTCCAAGAAAAGAGCAAATTTTTTTTATTGATCTAGATGGTGGAAGGTTTTCAATTAAATCAATCTTGGCTTTATCTACTTCTATATCTCATTTTGAAATTACATAACCAAGGACTATGCCTTCCTTAACCATAAACTGGCATTTTTCCCAATTTAGAACTAGATGCTTCTCTTTACATCTTTCTAAGACTAGCTTAAGATGATGAAGACAATCAGTGAAGGTGGATCCAAAGATGGAGAAGTCATCCATATAGATTTCAAGAAATCTTTCAACCATGTCTAAGAAAATACTAGTCATGCACATTTGAAAAGTAGCTGGTGCATTACATAATCCAAAGAACATGCGTCTGTAGGCAAAGGTTCCATATGGACAAGTAAAGGTAGTCTTTTCTTGATCCTCAAGGACTATAGAAATCTGGTTATATCCTAAATATCCATCTAGAAAATAATAAAAGTCATGCCCTGCTAATCATTCTAACATTTGGTCTATGAAGGGTAGTGAAAAATGGTCCTTTCGGATAACTGTATTTAACTTTCTATAGTCGATGCAGACCCTCCATCCAGTTTGAACTCTCATTGGGATCAATTCATTATTGTCATTCTCGATTACAATAACTCCTGACTTCTTGGGTACTACTTGTACTGTGCTTACCCGTGAACTATTTAAGATTGGATATATTATTCCATTGTCAAGGAGTTTTATTATTTCTTTCTTTACAACCTTTTTCATGGCTGGGTTAAGTCTTTTTTGGGGATCATATTTTGGCTTAGCTTCCTTTAATAGATGAATTCTATGTTGAACAATCGAGGGGCTAATTTTCTTTAAATCAACCATGGTCCATCTTAATAATTCTTTGTTTTCTTCAGGATAGTCAATAATTCTCCCTCTTGTATAGGGTCTACATCTGCTAAAATAATTACCGGCAAGATTTTTGATAGACCTAGGTATGCATATTTCAGATGTTTAGGAAGTATTTTTAGTTCTATCTTGGGTGTTTCCTCCACTGATGGTCTAGATAATAATTCAACTGAAGGGTCCCATCTAAGTTTCGTATTGACTATGGCTAAATCATTGACCTCTTCAAATTCTTCATAGTTCTAATTCGCCCATAGTTCCATGTTAGATTATTCTTCACTTAGGTCAATGGGTTCATAAACATTATCCTGTATTAAGTTGAGGACACTAACTTGATTTATTTCAGACAGGTTAAAATTATTTAGATTTGTGGTCATATTACCAAAGGAGAGTTTCATTAGACCATTTCGATAATTGATTTGAGCATTGGCTATGGCTAGAAATGGTCAATCTAGTGTAATTGGAATATAGCTATTTAGATTTATTACTGATTCAGTTTTTAAAATCATAAAGTCTATTGGGTAGATGAAATTACCAATCTTAACTAATACATGCTCTACTATTCTCCATGGTACTTTCAAAGATTGATCTGCTAATTGTAAAGTCATTTCTGTAGGCTTAATTCTTCCAACTCTAATTTTTCATAAACCGAATAAGGTAGTATGTTGACACTCTCCCCTAGGTCTAATAAAGCCTTATTAATGAGTATTTTTCCTATGATATAAGAAATAGTGGAAGACGCTGGATCTTTGTATTTCACTAGCACATGGTTTGACAGATATGAACTCACACTAGTTGCTAAGAAGCCTCTCTTAGGTACATTGGTGATCTTTTTTCTGGTACATTAGTCCTTAGGAAATTTAGCATATGATGAAACTTGTTGGATCATATCTAATAAAGAAATATTTACTTTCACTTGCTTAAAGACTTTCAGGATTTTATCTAGTTGGGCTGAGTTTTGATTGGACTTAAGTCTGTTGAGAAAGGTTACTACAATCTTGGATATTGGTCTAACTAATTCTGGTGCAGGCTCTACTGGTGGATCAGGTTCTATTTCTTTAGGTTCTTCAAACTAGCCCTGTTTAGGTATCGATTCAGATGGTGGGTCTTCTATTTCTTCTTCTGGTACTTCAGATGTACCCACTTGGTTGTCTATTTATTTTCTAAATCTTAGTGTATGGATAGCATTTAATTGGTTAATTTGGGCTCCTTGTTGGGGTCTTTGATTATTTTGGATTCTAGGGTTAGTCTCAGGTTGACATGGCAATTTATTCTTTTCTCTTTCACTGAGAACTATGGCTAACTGACCTAATTGTATTTCTAGATGGGTAATGGCTTGGGAGTTTGAATTTATGATTTGGGAATGTGTATTTATAGCTTGGGAATTTAAATTTATGAGTTGGTTAATAAGATCATTTTGTGATTTCATCATGGCTTCTAAGTTTCTTTCTAAAGAATCAAGCCTTTGATCAGTTGGATTGTTCAATGGTAGATTGGGTCTAGTCAGTTTATTTGAATTTGATCCCTAGGGCCAAGAAAAATTAGATTATTGATTAGTGTTGCCCAAATTAGTATTTTATGAATAGGAAAAGTTCAGATGGTTTCTTTACCCTAGATTGTAGGTTGATGCATATGGATCATTGGTAGGTCTTTGATAGGCTGTATTCACCTGTGCATGATTATTATCAGTCTGGTTCATCAGGAAGGGACATTCCTCTATGACATGGTCTGGTGCATTGCAGCCATTGTATATAGGTGCAAATACTTGGTTTACATTGGCTAGTCTCTATAATTCTAAGGCCTCAACTCTACGGGCTAGGCTTGCAAAATCAACTAGAAAAGTTTGGACATGGTGCATCCCTCCTCTTCTTGGTATGGGTTTGTCTATTTCCCTAGTTATCTTCCATTATAGACTTTTTTCTGCTAGGTCCTCTAAAAATTACCAGGCCTTATTTGCTAGCTTATACATGAGTTGATCCTAGCATATCGACTCTAGCATAGTTCTAGAATTTGGTTCTAAATTTTCATAAAAAATTTAGCACAATCTTCAAATTTCTATCTGATTTGGGCATTGGCTTAAGAAATTTTTAAAATGGTCTAGACATTTTCAGAATGATTCACCTTCTAATTGGTAGAATTGGTTAACTTCGTTCCTTAATTTTGCTATTTTATGATAGAAAAGAATTTTCTTAAGAATATTTTGACAAATCCATCCCATGTAGTGATCGAGTGGTTAGGCAAACTATACAACCATCTTTTAGCATTTTTCTTAAGAGCAAAATTAATCAGCCTGAGTTTAATAGCATCATCAAAGATTGATGTATCCTCATGGTATCACATACTTCCTTAAATTTTTCAATAAAAATATATGCATCTTCAACTCCAGTGAATTTGGAAAGCATATTAATGACTTGAGGTTTTAACTTGAAGGTGGTAGCAGTAGTCTGGGGTAGTCGAATACAGGATAGTTGGGTTGAGCCCACTGAATACCAAAGGTCCATTAGGGTTTGAGGTTCTTGATCTATCTCACTCATTATGGACTCAAAAATTTCTTGGATTAGGGTAGAATTTGGATCTATTCTTACTAATCGATCAGATTCTCTTTTCCAAGTGGCTATTTTTTAATTTTAATTTTTTAATTTTTAAATATTTTTTTTTTAGAAAGATGGGAGAAAAGAAAGAAGAAGGTCCTAAAGATGAGTCCTAAGGAGTCATAAATCTAGGAATGAAAGAGGGAAGAGTGCTTTAATTAGGTTTGAATTTGATGTTAATAGCAATCAAGTTAAGCAAATATGAACCCTCTATCCTAGGGTTAATCTGGATCTAGATAGCTCCTAACTATTTCAAGATCACCTTCGAGCACTCCAAGCCCAAAATTGGCTAACTGACTCAGCCAGGTAAGTGTAAGATGTGGGAGAGTCTCTGCTTATTGCTTTTCTTAGATACCAACTAAGTTGGCTAGGTCAAATAATGAAATCAATTGAAAATCATAATCTTTGAACTACTTACTTTAGACATCGAGCAATTAACCAATCTGAACCTGATCAAACTCTAGGATTTTCTTGTCCTATTGAGCTCGAATATCCTTAGGGGCCAACATCTAATTGATTTTAGATTAAGATCTAGGTCAATGCAATATGAAGGATGGTGGTTGTGGGCCAAGAAAGGATGATCAAATCCTCACCTTATCTTATTTAATGGATTATGTTCTTAAAGTATATTATGAATATGCAATGTAAACAAAACAAGATGTCCAAATATGTTAAAAATTAATTTTTATTTTATATTTATAGTTATGCTAAATTAATTAAGTGTTATGAGATGTCGGTTGATTTTTTAGGATTTATGATTTTATCTTTTTATAGGTATATTTTAAGTATTTGATTTATTTAATTTTGCAAAAGAAAGTAAATTCAAATGATTAAATGTTTAAAAAAATAGTAAAATCTAAACTATAGAAAGTAATAAATTAATACTAAAGCAAGAAATCAATTATAAAAGACAGTAATAGCTAAATAAAATTAAAGAGCAATAATTTTTTTTTATTATTTACTATTTTTTATTAAATTAATTAATTAATTTTTAATTAATTGAAGCAATCATGCTACAATCCTCGATAATGGCACCAAAAATTTGACTGCAAGTCATTACAGCATTAAATAAAAATTAAACCTGATTTTACTATTTAGTAAGATGGTGAGTCGGATGTTGATTTTCTCAGGAATTGAAGGCTAAGTTACGTTCAATTTATCAAAAAAATAAAATTTTAATTTAGTTATTAAATAAAAATTTAAATAAATAGATCAAAGGGGATTAATTTAGATTTTAGCAAATTAAAATAAAAGATAGTAAATACTTAATTAATTAGAGTATTAGATTTGATGAAAAGTATTCTGAAATTTTGAATCCATTTCTAACAGGATTGTGGTAATTCTTTTGATGCAAAAATTAATATTTTTAAAAATTTAATTATGATTATAATTTATTTTCTTAGAGCATGAATTTTATCTCTTGATCATGATCCATCTTCATGAAATCATAAATTATTCAGTACTTTAATTTTTAAAAATTAAGAATATGGATTTTAATAATTTTTCTCTAAAATAAATTATTAAATTGAGTATGGATTGTATCTATTGATCACAATCTATCTCTATGAATATAATTTACTTAATTGATAATAAGCATACCATTGAGTCAAGATCTCATGCATAAAAATAAATTTTATTAAAAACTAGGCATGAGAACATGTTTGCATAAACAATGGTTATTCGAAGACTTCATCTATTCTTTCAGAATTTAGCTCCTTTGCCTTGCATGATAGATGATCTGCTCATTCTCGGCATCTTCAGAGCTCCTTTGATTGAAGGTTAGAAGAAGAAAGAAGGAAGAAAGAAGGAGGAGAAGAGAGAAAAAGAGAGAAGAGAAGCTCTTTTTTCTCTATTTCTAGCTTAGAGAACTATTAGATATGTAGCCCTAGAAGTCAGAATTGACTAACATTTGTAATACACATCTTAGAGCAAAATTATAATTTTGATTATAAATAAAAAAATGAGTTATTTTCTATTATAGTGTGTATTTGAAAGTGTCTATAATACATCCCTTGAGTTAATAGTAATGATAGTTCATATTTTTAAGAGTTGAAAATTTAAGATATGAATTATTAACTCATAAAATGCTTTTGACCGTAGGATCATCATGAGGATGGTGATTGATCCAGAAGGTTGGTGTACGATCACTTCTTTAGGATAGATGAGTCTTGAGTCTATGGTGTAGAGACATCGGAGCGAGAGTATAGGTATTCGTTAGAGAACGAGGGCACTGAGCGTGACCACCTCGAGCAGTCATCAGAAAGTCTACCTTCTCGTCAATGACTAGCTCGAAGCTATAGTGGTGTGTCTGGTTCTTTGACCTGAGGTGCATCGATAGTTCACCTTGAGGGTGTTATAGTTTGACTACACCATAACTCGATCTCCTAGCCATTCAGAACCCTGAGATGTATGTTGGCTATAGCATGTTCATTGTAGGAATTGGATTACACCAATAAGAGATCTATCTACCTCGGTAGATGAGGAGCAGACCTATTATGATCATGAGAATTAAGTCCATAAGCCCATGGCCATGGCAGAGTGAAATGATAGAAAGAGTTTTTATTAGGGTTTTCACATCGAACTTGAATTGAATGATTAATTCATATGATGAAAATTAGGGTTTGACGAGATCACCTTAATCCTAATCCAACCGGGGCTCAAGATAGAGAAACTTAATCACACAGGTAACTGCACTGAGAGGTTTATTTTCAATCCTGATGGGTTACCACCATATGCTGCTAGGTGTCACCGATGGATTTTGGGAGCAATTAGAATGATTTGGGTGATCGATCATACTAGTTGTCTGAATTAGAAAAGTTCTGATCTATCGAAAGATGTTTTGATGATGTCAATGATAGAGATCATGACATATCCCATTACCATATGGTACTAAATCTAACTGGGTCACACATACAAGGGTTTAGATCTGGATATCATCAATTGGACTAACCTAGTTTAATTGATTTGAATAAGATTCAATTAGATTCAAGAAAATCGTGCTAGCACACGATTGAGCCTAATGTTCTCCTTTAACAATCATTAAAAGTTATCTCGACTGAGCCAAATATGTTTGGACTCACTCAAGAACCTTTACTTAATCTGACTAGAGCTTGTCCAGGTCAGAAAAGGGTTGTCTTAATTTATGAGATAAATTTGAGACAACACCTACCATTTTCCATCATGTGCTAAATCTTATTCTTTGATTTTGGTAAAATGTTGACCTTTGACACTTAAACATCTGCCCATCTGTCATGCACCTATAGGAGAATAGATGGGGCTTTGTCCCCTTGCTAAAAGGAGGAAAGGAAGGGGGTGCACGCCTAGGGAGGCATGCGCCCAAAGAGGATAAAGATTGGAGTCCCATACGGATGGGACTCCAATTGCTTCATGCTCTCTACTTGGGTGGCGCCAAAGATTCTTCTTTGACCAGTCTTGGTGCCACCTAAGGAGGTTTGTGAGGGACTATAATCTGATTGGATCAGATGATGTCATCTCATCAATCAGATTTAGATATGATTGCATAAAGAGCCATGATTGGTCGGGATGATGTGGCACTGCATGGCACAGCAGGGTCTATATAAATCCTATTTGCGCCTAAGATTGAGATCTTCTACCCTTTGCCCATGCGACATAGCCCCTCTCTCCTTCTCCATGCCTCCTTTAGATTTTCTCTCTCTCCTCTTCATGTCCAAAAGTTTTGGACTTCAGTTTGGTGTGACCCAAGCAAGAGAAAGGCGACAAGAAAGTAAGAAGGCAACACTGCTGCAAGAGACAACACCCGATCTTCAAAAGGTGTTTTGAAGATCTCCAAGATCAGATCCAAATCTAATTTTTGGAGTATAGATTGAGAAGAAGAAGATCTTTAGATCCTGCCCGAGTGGATACTGGTAGAGGCCAGGCACTTGCGTGGCTACATCCAGAACCTCAAGCTAACATCGGGATCATCATTGGGTAACAGGATTACCCATAACAAGGTACAATTAAATTAGATTTAATTTAATTTATTTTTATTTTTTTTATTAGATTAATAAAATTAGATCTAAAGAGTTTTATATTTGATTTAGATCTAAATTTTTTTTTTTAAAAATATTTCTCTTGATCTAATCAGATCTGAACAAACCTGACCCGAGAAATAGAGTTTTCCCTTCAACTGGTATCAGTGCCAGGTTCCATAATTATTTAGATCTAATTTTAATATAATTTTGATTTGATAACTAGATAATTTTAGATGTCACATTAGTTGTGATTAGATCCAAAGTCAAAAATTAAGAAAATTAAATAATCTAGATCTAAGATGTATGAGATGCATGACTAGACTAGGAATAGAATTATTCTATGTAGTCTAAAATGATCATAGTTTTAATTTAATTAATTATTATTTTAGATCTATTTATTTATTATTTTTTAATATTATAAATATTATAATTAGATCTAAAAAATAAAAAATAAATTTATTTAATTTTATTCACATGAGATATGATAGATGCATGTTTAGACTAGTTATAGAATAGTTCTACAAAGTTATCTAGAATAAATTTAATTTAATATGATCAAATATAAATTTTATTTTTTAGATATTTATGAGATAATTTAGAACTAAAAATATGCATGATACGATACATGAAATGTATGCAAAATATATTTTTAAGTTAGATCAATTTTATATATATGATATATATGTAGATCTAACTAGTTTTGTAGATTCATCATATTTTTTATTAAGGCATTCCCCTTGGCCGTCCGATCATAAGAACAAAAAAGGGTTTAAAGGCCCTCTTCTCCCATTCGATGGGGTGTTCTTATGATGTGTAGGGATGCTGCTCGTTCGTCCTTAATCAAAAATCAAAAATTTATTTTCTATAAAATCTTAGATCCTAAAATCCTAGAATTTTATTTACATATTTTGTTTATGAACCCCAAAATTTAACTAAGAATTAAGATTATAAAGTATATTAGATCTAAAATTGAGAATTTTTAGATTTAAAACATATTCATAAAATAAAGTTTGAGTTTGGGTAGCATAATTAGGTCTAGCGGTTGATCAAACCGAATTAAGAGTTGGTTAGATGGGATCAAGAGTGCTTAAATTGACCAGCTTAATAGGATTAAGTCTGTGTCAAGATCAAATCATATGAGTGATCGATCAAGTTAAGACCTAATTAGGCTCAGTAGTTAGAGTCTGGATTATAGGCTAATCCGATTGATTCTGGTTCATAATTTCGTGTCTAAGGTAAGTTCGGCAGTACAACCAACTGATTTTTAATTGGGAGCTACTCGACTTGAATGCGTTCTTGTCAAGTTAATGGCATATTCCTTCCACCAGTCTCACTTACCTGACCATATTTGTCGACTCAGTCCTGATCTAAGGTGGCTAATAATCCGAGCTAACCCATGCCACTAGGTTAGTCATAATGGTTATGACTATGTCAAGTCAAGTTTAAAGAGATCTAAATCAAATCTTCCTAAGAAAAGATTAAGTCAAAGATCTTCCACCATTGTAGATGTATGGGCCCTTCCTGGGATTGATTATTCTCGACTGATCACAGAGGTTTAGTTGCACCAAAAAGATGCAACCATGTCTATTAGGCATTGGATGCTACAGACTGGATGATGATTTGGGCTCAATATTTTGGATATGGTGAGAGACCTAATTAAGAATCCAATCTGTGCAAATGGTGGGTCTGACTTAACTAAGAAGTAAATTAATATTTCAGGTATGGTGAGATTCATGAATTAGAGATCAAGCATGGGTCACCATAATTAGAGAATCATTGGATAAGAGTTGTTCACTCATTGGCTAACCCATCACCAATAACTGTTAGGTGAGGTGATGAGTTAGTTGGTGGGACTACACCATCCAATAGAAGTCATTAATCATGAAGATTTTTGCATCTCTACAGAGGGAGTGTAGGGATCTGAGAAGATAGTGAAAGCTAATTTGTTTAAAAATTAAATTTCTAAATAAATTGGTCAAGTCTTAATTTGAAAATCTAACTAAAAACTTTGACTCTCTATAGGAATATGTCTGCATCCAACCCACTAGCCCGCATCCTGAACACCCATAGACTGATCGGACCTAATTATAAGGATTGACTCCAAAACTTCAAAATTATTTTGGGTTCTGAGAAGTTAACTCATGTATTGAACCAGAATCCCCCCACCTTACCAGCCCATCCATCCACTGAATAGAGAATGTCTCTTGATAAATGGATAGATGAAGATAACAAGGTTAGATACCATATGTTAGGCTCAATGTCTGATGAGCTTCAATGCCAACATGAAGATATCAAGACTGCCCGCTAAATGTTGGCTCACCTGTAAGAGTTATTTGGTGAATAGAGTTGCGCAGCCAAATATCAGATCACTAAATGACTTTTTAAGACTAAAATGCATGATGGGCAGTCAGTCTAAGATCATTGTCTGATGATGATCAAGGACTTAGAAGAGCTTGAGAAGCTCGAAGTGAAGTTAGATCAGGATCTACAGAATGACATAATTCTGCAATCCTTGACTGATGCGTATGGACAGTTTATCATGAACTATCATATGCATAAACTTCAGAATATTCTGGCCAAACTTATGAACATGCTGGTTACTGCTGAGCTTTTTATGAAAGATTCTAAAGGCTCAGTACTTGCTATGGAATGGATTTGTTCTAAGAGAAAGTCTTTTAGAAAGAAGAAGAAGTCTGTGAAAAGACAAAAGGTGGAAGGTGGAAAGAAGAAGAAGGCAAAGCTGAAGAAGAAGGCTGCTGATAAAGAAAAGTATTTCCATTATAACACAGACGGCTACTAGAAGCAGAACTGCCCTATATACCTGGCCATGCTGAAGAATAAGAAGGAGATAGATCCTTCTGGAGGTATGCTCGTTATTGAATCTAATCTTACGATTTTTTCTACATTCAGTTGGATGCTTGACTCTAGTTTTAGTGCTTATTTGTGCACTTTCATGCAGGATCTTGAGGATAGCTGGAGGTTGAGTGATGGTGAGATGATCCTACACATCGAAAATGGAGCAAGAGTTGCTGCTGTGGCTATGGAAACTTATCCTTTTTGACTACCATCTGGCTTACATTTAGTACTTAGGGATTGTTACTATGTGCCTGCTGAAAGCAAGAATTTGATTTCTGTTTCATGTTTAGCCCAAGAAGGCTATATAATTAGTTTTCTTAAGGATCATTATAATATTCTTTATGAAAGAAATAAAATTACAAGTGGTTTTCTCATTAATAGTCTCTATCAATTACATATTGATATATCTATCTTTAATATCGAGCAAAATGTGAGTGCCATAAGATCAAAATGACCTAGGAATAGTCCAAATGATAGGTATCTATGGCACCTAAGGCTAGGTCATATAGCAGAAGATAGGGTTAACAAATTGAAGAAAATCGAGCTATTGATGAGTCATATCCAATTTGTGAATCATGTCTTCATGGCAAAATGACTAAGCTCTCTTTTGTAGGACATGGGGAAAGGGCCATGAATCTACTTGTCCTACTACATACTGATGTGTGCAGCCCATTTGATGTGCCGACTAGAGGTAATTTTGTCTACTTCATAATCTTTACCAATGATTTATCTCGATATGGGTACGTGTATCTTATGAGACACAAGTCTGAAGCTTTTGAAAAGTTCAAGAAATTCAGATATAAAGTAGAAAAGCAAACTAAAAAATCCATTAAAATTCTTCGATCAGATCGAGGAGGTGAATACCTTAGTCAGGAATTTCTTGACTATCTCAAGCAACATGGCATAATCTCTCAATGGACTCCATTTAGAACACCTCAACTTAATGAAATTTTAGAACGAAGGAACCAAACCCTATTAGATATGATCCGATTCATGATGAGCTTCACAGACCTTCCTGATTTTTCTTAGGGACATAGTTTGTTAATTGCTATATATATACTGAATAGGGTTTCCTCTAAAATCATTCCTACTATACCGTATAAGATATGGCATAGAAAGAAATCAAGTCTGAATCATCTTAGAATTTAGGATTGTCCGGCTCATATCAAAAGACAACAAGTGGATAAGTTAGAGTATAGGTCCTTTAGAGCTCGATTTATAGGATATCCTAAAGAGTCATTAGGATATTATTTCTATATTTTAGAAGACCACAATGTGATTGTAAGTTGGCATGCCATCTTTCTTGAAAAATAGCTTATTCAAGATAGCGGCATTGGAAAGTAGATCAAGCTTGAAGAGAAAGTCTCTCAAGAGCAACGAGCTAAGGACCCCATGGAACTAAATCATGTTGAGCCAATACAATCACTACCTCCTCCACCTTGTAGATCGAAAAAAATTTTCCATCCTCCTGAGAGGTACTTAGGTACTATTTCGAAAAAAATAGAGGAAATGTTCCTCATAGATAATGGGGTTCATGATGATGATCCCAAAATCTATGATGATGTGATATCAGATATCGACTTCAAAAAATGGTCAGAGAGAATGAAGTCAGAAATTGACTCAATGCACTCAAACCAAGTCTGAACCTTGGTAGATCCACCAGAAGGTATAGTACGTATTGGGTGTAAATAGATCTACAAGAGAAAGATTGATGTAGATGAGAATGTGGAGACATTCAAAGCTAGATTAGTGGCAAAAGGGTATAGTCAGTATGAAGGCATTGACTATCAGGATACCTTTTCACCGGTAGCTATTCTAAAATCCATCCGCATATTGCTTGCTATTGTAATCTATTTTGATTATGAAATATGATAAATAGACGTGAAAATGATATTCTTAAATGGATACCTTGAGGAAGATATCTATATGGAATAGTCGCTAGATTTCACATCTAATGATGCTGATCACAAAGTATGCAAGCTGCAAAGGTCCATATATGGACTTAAGCAAGCATCTCGGAGCTGGAATACTCATTTTAATGATGTGATCAAATTATTTAGTTTCATCAAAAATAAGGAGAAACCATGTGTTTTTAGAAAGGTCAGTGGGAGCGCTATTGTCTTTCTTATACTGTACATGGATGACATCCTCCTTAAAGGTAGACTTTTGACAAAGTCAAAGAACAAGAAATGGCAGGTGACCAAAATGGCAGGTAGTGTCTTACAAATAAGACACCTTTTCTAACTTGGACAACCTCCAGTCAGACCATATGAAGGCCTTGTTGAGCACAAACT
The DNA here is from genome assembly GCA_006176705.1 of Cocos nucifera. Lineage (NCBI taxonomy): Eukaryota > Viridiplantae > Streptophyta > Magnoliopsida > Arecales > Arecaceae > Cocos > Cocos nucifera. The sequence continues at coordinate 301,000 of QRFJ01001412.1, forward strand.
CCTTTGGCTCAGACAGGACAACTTATTTATGATAGCAAAAGAAGAACGTTAGGTTCAATCGAGTGATAGCATGATTTCCTTGAACCTAATTGAATCTCATTCAGATCAATTGAACTAGATCAGTTCAATTGATGATCACACAGATTCAAACCCTTGTTGTGTGACCTAGTTAGGTTCAGTTCTGTATGGTAATGGATATGTCATGATCTCATCATCGACATCATCGAAACTCCTTTCGATGGATCAGAACTCTTCTGATTCGAACAGCTAGAATGATCGATCATCTAAATCATTCTAATTGCTCCCAAATCCACCAGTGACACCTAGCAGTATATGGTGGCAACCATCAGAGCTGAAGTGAAGCTTTGGTGCAGCTACCTGTGTGATTAAGTTCTTCTATCTTGAGCCCCGATCAGATTAGGGTTAAGGTAAACTCGTCAAACCTAGTCTCTGTCATATGATGTAATCATTCGATTCAAGTCCAATGTGAAAAATAAAATAGAAACTCTTTCTATTATTTCACTCTACCATGGGCTATGGATTTCTGGACTTGACTCTTCAGATTCATCATAGGCTACTCCTCTACCACCGAGGTAGATAGATTCCATCTTGATGCCATCCAGTTCCTACAATGAACATGTCATAGCCAACGTACACCTCAGGGTTCCATATGGCTAGGAGACCGAGTAATGATGTAGTCAAACTATAACACCCTCAAGGTGAACTACCGATGCACCTCAGGTCAAAGAACCAAACACACTACTGCAGCATCGAGTCAGTTATTGACGAGAAGGTAGACTCCCTAATGACTACTCGAGGTGGTCATGCTCAGTGCCCTCATTCTCTAACGAGTATCTGTACTCTCGCTCCGGTGTCTCCACACCATAGACTTAAGACTTATCTACTAAATAGAAGCGATTATACACCAACCTTCCGGATCAATCACCATCCTCGTAATGATCCTATGGTCGGGAGCAATTTATGAGTTAATAATGATTATTCATGTCTTAAATTTTCAACTCTTGAAAATATGAGTTATCATTGCCATTAACTCAAAGGATGTATCACAGACACTAAATACACATATGTGATAGAAAATAATCTATTTATTGATTTTAGTCAACATTACATTTTTGCCCCTAGAAGTGTATTACAAGTGTCAGCCAATTCTAGCTTCTAGGGCACATATATCTAACACCATCTTCTCAAGGTGGATTTCGATCTTCTGTTGGCCCAATGGCTTTGTGAGTGGATCTATCGCATTGTCTATGGAGTTGACTCTCTTGATCCCAACATAACCTTTCTCAAGATAATCACGGATGAGGTGGTATCGCCGCTTGATGTACTTGGATTTTTGATGAGACCTCGGCTCCTTAGCAAGGGCTATGGTGCCATTATTGTCACAGTAGAGAGGAATGGCATCTGATGGCATCACTTTGATTTCTATGATGAATTTCTTGTATCAGAATGTCTCCTTTGCAGCTTCTGATGCAGCGATGTACTATACTTCCATGGTGGAATTTGCTATCACTATTTCCTTCGAACTCTTCCAACTAACAACACCACCATTACACACAAATAGACTCTCAGATGTTGACTTTCGATCATCTATATCGAATATAAAATCTGAGTCTGTATACCCCTGGACTTGGAGCTCTCCATTACCAAAAACCAACAACATATCCTTAGTTCTTCTCAAGTACTTAAGGATATATTTCATGGAATTTCAGTGTTCTTCACTTGGATTCGACTGATATCTGCTCGTGACACTCACAGCATGGGCTATATCAGGTCATGTACATAACATGGCATACATGAGGCTCCCTATTGCCGAAGCATAAGGGATCTTGCTTATGCATTCTATCTCCTCAGGTGTGCTAAGACACATCTTCTTGGAGAGATGAATGCCATGTCTGAAGGGTACCAAACCCCTCTTGAAGTTTTCCATGCTAAACCTCTTTAGCACTTCCTCTATGTATATCTTCTGTAAAAGACCTGGCATCTTACTCAGTTTATCTCTATAGACCTTAATTCCTAGAATGAAGGATGCTTCTCCTCGGTCTTTCATGGAGAATTCTTTTGATAACCATATTTTAACTATGGTCAACATGAGATATCATTCCCT
>QRFJ01001412.1:303134-420232 GCA_006176705.1 Cocos nucifera
TTTAAACAAGGGGTTAAACTCGATCTTAAATAAGGTCGAAAGATCCTTACAAGATATATGAAGGTTTTCGATTCTTAAATAAGAGGTTAAGCTCGTCTTAATGAGGATGAAGGCTCCTGGTTCTTAAATAGGGGATTAAACTCATTCTTAAATAAGGTTGGAAGATTTTTATAAGGGATATGAAGACCTTTGGTTCTTAAATAAGAGGTGACCTTGTCTTAACGAGGGTGAAGGCCTTCGGTTCTTAAACAAGAGATTGATCTTGTCTTATCAAGGATGAAAGCCCCTAATTCTTTAAATAGAAGGTTAAACTTGTTCCTAAATGAGGTTGAAAGATCCTTGCTCATTAACAAGGGGGACAAATTCAAGTAAGATCAAATGAAGGTCATCATTTCAAAATAAAGTCAACTATAAATACAAAATGATGGTAAAGAATTTAACAAGCATAGAATCATGACATGACAAAGGAAGATAATACCATAAGTTAAAAAAAAGAGTATTTTATTAAATAAAATTGTTATAGAGGTTGCTAGGACTGACTACAAAAGAATAAAGAGAGAAAATAAAATTCTACATGTATTTCATTATGCTAGCCTTAGCCATCATTAAGAAATTCTTTAGATCCCTTATCTAATCATCGTACAATTTTTTTGCTGCCAAACATTCTCTAAATAGGTTTCGAGCTCTTATGGCATCATTTTCTGATTCTCTCAATCTTTTCCGAAGTATGGCTAATTCAATCTCAGCATCTTTAATAGCTTTCTCTTGATTTTTTATCTGCATTTGGAGTTGAAGAAGCTCGGATTTTTTTTTATCATAACTTTTGGAAAGGCTCATGAGGGTGTTTCTGATTGAAGTGAGCTCATCTAAAGCTCCTCTTAGATTGGCTCAAACATTGTTTGTGAGCTCCTTCATAAGCTGAGCTATTTCTTCCTCAGCTGTCTGAAGTTGATGTTGGAAATCAAAATTTTTTTTGCATCATCCCAACTTGTACTCATCATATTTTTCTTCTGCCATATGCAGATGATTCTGAAGATCAAAAAATATCTTGGTCCAATCCCATCCATATTCTTATTTTTTCTGGGACCAGTATGTGCCTCTCTGCAAATATTGGATCTCTTTCCGAACATTTCTATGTTCGACTTTGAGGAAAGTAACTTTGGCAGTTAAGGACCAAGATCTTTAGCAAACAAGCTTCGATACTCATTGAAGTTCATCGAAGAGTATTCCCTTTAAGCCTACCCCATAGCTTGGTGTAGATAGTTAATTTCAGTGGAAGCTATTTTATAATTTTTTTGATCTTTAAAGCTCATTCTTAACCTTTTTCAACTTTTCATTAGCCTGGCAAACTTCTTTATTCAAGATTTTTATTTGAGCTTTAAGGGGAATAGCTTGAGGTAAGGAACAGCTGTAGTCCATGATTGGGCTCGGTGGTAGTATTTATAAACAATATTCTGCTTTACAAATATATCACAGCATATAAGATAAGATATGAAAAAATTGAATTTCATTACTCAAAAAGATTTAAGTTCATATAAAAAGAAAAGAAAGAAAAACTACAATCAAGGGTTGTTCTCGACCTCAGGCTAGGGGATAGCGGAGGAGCTTGGCTCAGCCTCGATGGATGCTGGCACCTCGACAGGCTCCTAGGTGTCAGCAAAAGGGTCGGCTGTCGGTAGGTTGACTTTAGTTGTGGGGAGGTCAGCATCGATAGTAGAAAGATCTTCTAGCTTTTCCTCCAAAAAGCTAAGATCTAGTTTGGGATATTGGTCTGCAATCTTTTGCTGACAAGTTTCAAAACTAGCATCAAAAGCTTTCCTAGTGAATTGGACCTTGATTGTGGTGAACTCTTTGGAGGCCTTGAATTCCTTTACTGTCATTTTCTAGCCTCTATTGCTAATTCCTCCCCCTCCTTTCTAGCCTCAGCAAACTCAGACTCTGCTACCTTTCTCTTTTCCATCTCTAAAGCTAGATTGGTCTCCACCTTCTCCAAGGCACTCTTTATCTTGGCCAAAGTTTTCTTTGCTTCTTTGAGTGCCTCCGTAGGATGCTCGACTTTAGCTTTATATTTGGAGGCCTTGGCTTGGGCATTTCAGCATCCTTTAGAGCCTTGAATGTCTCAGTTCTTTTGATGCTGACCGACTCAATGCCAATGGTCAGATAGTGACCTAGCTGTAAACGACGAAGTTAGTCTTTCCATTAAAAAATAATGAAATTTGAAAAGCAATAAGATAGTTACCTCAAGAAAAGTTATTATAAGTGTCCATTTCTTCTGATCTTGGGAGTTCATTTGAAGGATTTTATCAATCTTGGTTGGCAATATACACTCTTTTAAAAGAGCTCGAACCATCCTCTAGCTGTCAGGGGTAGCGGTCTCCCAATCAATGTTATCGCTACTCGACTCCACGATGTCTTGCTTAACCTCTTATTTAAGAATCGAAAACCTTCATATATCTTGTAAGGATCTTTCGACCTTATTTAAGATCGAGTTTAACCCCTTGTTTAAAAATCGAGGGCCTTCACCCTCATGAAGATGAAGTTAATCTGTTATTTAAGAACCAAAGGCCTTCATCCTCGTTAAGACGAGATTAATCTCCTGTTTAAGAATCAGGGGTTTTCACCCTCGTTAAAATGAGGTTAACCTCCTATTTAAGAATCGAAGGCCTTCAACTGCATTTAAAAATGAAGTTTGGCTTGATTATTTTTTGTGATAACTCAACTACATAAAAGATAGGAGTGTTAAAATAAAAAAAATTTTATTAAAATATGACTATTGATGGTACATTCATAAATTTTTAGAATTCCATGAACAAGATAGTATGGCTCCTCCAAGCTCCTTTATGCAATAAGTCCCTGGTCGAATGACTTCTTCAACTTCAATAGGACCCTCCAAATTTGGGGCAAGTTTGCTTTGATTCTATGGTTAAAAAATTTTCACTCGGTGTAACACCAAATCTTTGAACCTAAAAGTTTTGCTTTTGACTTTGAAATTGTAATATCGAGCTACTTTTTATTTGTAAGCTACCATTCGAACTCGAGCTTTTTTCCATTTTTTCTCCAACAAATCAAGATTTGCTCTAAGATTTTGTAAGTTATTTTATTCATTGAAGTTTTCAACCTGTCCTGAAGGAATTCCAAGTTCAACTAGGATAACAACTACAATTCCAAATGCTAAGACAAATATAGTTTCTCCAGTAGGCAACCTTTGGGTAGTTCTATAAGCCTAGAGAATATGGTAAAGTTCATCTACCCATATTCTTTTTGCCCATTCAAGTCTCACCTTTATTTCTTGTAGCAATGTTTGGTTGGCCACCTTGGCTTCACCATTTGCTTGGGGATGAGCCATACATATCAAATGATGAAAAATATTTAAATCTTCATAGAACTCAATGAATTTTTTTCTTGTGAACTGGCATCCATTATCACTGATCAATGTCTGAGATAGTCCAAATCTACATATAATAGATTTTCAAATAAAATCTTATACTTTAGCTTTAGTAATATTCGCCAGTGGTTCAGCTTTAACCCACATAGTGAAGTAGTCAACTGCCACCAAAAGAAGCTTTTATTGTTCGAATGCCATGAAAAATGGCCTAAGTATATCTATTCCCGATCATGCGAATAGCCAAGAGGCACTTAAGGGTATTAGTAAAGATGCTGGTTGCCATTGAATATTAATATTTCTCTGACATCGATCACACTTTCTAACATAATTAACTGCATCCTAATACATGGTCGATCAATAGTATCCTTGCCAAAGTAACTTATAAGATAATGACCTAGCTCCAAGGTGACATTCGTATATTCCTTCATGAACCTCCCTTAGTGCATAATCAGCTTCAGATGGTCAAGACATTTAAGGAGCGGTAAGGAACAAGATCTCTTATATAACTTCTTTTCATGTAAAATATAGCAAGATGCTTAGTTCCTCAACTTCTGGGCTTCTTTAGGATTTCTAGGGAGGACACCATCTTTAAGGTATAGGACTAATGGCTCAATCCAGCAGGGATCATGGTCCACTTGCATCACTATCAGGGGTTCCTTCTATTATGAATTATTTTTGGATCTATGAAAATTCTTGTACCTTCTACCAATCCTAAGGAAACAAGTTGGAGATGATAGCAAGTAGGATGAAGATCAGATGATTGGTAGATTTAAGGTGGCAGTAGAGAGAGAGGAGAAGCTAGGATTTTAGGAAGAAAAGAAATTTTTATTTTGCTTATCAAAAACATTACATATACAAATTATATATAGACACCCTGAGCTAATATGATTCAATGCTAAAAAACTTTCCTAGGCTAAACCATATATGAAAGCACTCACCTAAGCCCATCTACTTCCATGTCTTGCATGCTCTCCTCCTTTGGACTAAAGATCTAGTCCAATACATAAATTGGCCACCTTAAGACATCTTAAACCAGGCCTTAAGATCTCTTGAATTAAACCCAATCCAAGACCAAACAGAAAATCCAGTGCTCATCTGTCCGCCTGCTCGAGCTGTCTCCATGAAGACTTGAGCTAGCTCGACCGCCTATCAAGCTACAGAATCTCGAAATATGTTCTCTATTTGATCAAGAGAGCCAGCTCAATTTTGGTCCGAGCTGGCTCGATCTCAGCTCGAGCTGGCTCGACCCTATCCGAGCAAGCCCGATAGCGTGTCAGCCCACTATCTCAGCTGATACAACTCCAGCCGATCCTAGCCTTCAAGAGTCACCACCTTGACTCCTTCACGGTCTGCTAAGTCTTAGGAGCACCATCCTTGCTCTTTCAACCACCATCTTAGTGCACCAAGGCTTGAGGCAACTCTATCCTATCCATCAAATACATCGATTTCATACATCTATGAAAGCTATCCTATGGAAGTATTTTTGTCAATGAATCCACTGGATTCTTCTTGGTGTGGACCTTCATCAGCTCCACCTACCCTTTTTCCACAAGCTCTTTGATCTAGTAGTACTTGATGTCGATGTGCTTCATCCTCGCATGGTAGACAGAGTTCTAAGTAAGTAACAGTGCACTCTAGCTATCATAATGCATCTTGACGGCCTCCTGCATGAGATCCATCTCCAACACTAATCCCTTCAGCCATAGAGCCTCCTTTGCTACCTCCGTGACACCAATATATTCCATCTCAATAGTGGATAAGGCTGTGATGGGCTGCAAACATGATCTTCACAAAATCGAACCTCCAAATAGGCTAAACACAAAATCTATTGTTCACCGTCAAGAGTCCACGTCTCTACCGAAATCCACATTCAGAAATCCTCTTATCTACCCCCGAGCTTCCTTGGACATGTCGAAGAGTTCCTCAGCTCCATCTTGCTATCCATAGCAGATGCCAACTCCAATAGTATCCATCAAGTATCTAAAGATCCATTTTAGTGCTCACCAGTGCTCCCTTCCAGGCTGAACCATGAACTTGCTGACCTGGCTCACTGCATGGGCGATATCCAGCCTATAACACACCATGGTTTATATTAAGCTTCTCATACCAAAGGCATATGATACTCTTTCCATCTCCTGAGTCCCCACCTTAGTCTGTGGCAACATCGTCTATAAGAGTCTGAAGTGCCCGGCAAGTGATAGCTCCACCCGTTTTGCTTTTTTCATTTTGAACCTTTTCAAGACCTTCCTGATGTAGCCTTTCTAAGATAAATGCAGCACCCACTTTGCTTGATCTTTGAAGATTTTCATGCCTAAGATCTTTCTTATAGGCCCTAAATCCTTCATCTTAAACTCTCGAGATAAGGTTGCCTTTAGTTCCTACACAACTTTCTTGCTCTTGCATGCTATAAGCAAGTCGTCCACATACATGAGTAGGAATATCCTAGACTCATCCTTCAAAGATTTACCATATACACAAGAGTCATACACACACCTAAAAAATCCAATGCCCCTCATATAAGAGTCAAATTGCTTGTACCATTGCCTCGATAATTGTTTCAGCCTAGACAATGATTTCTATAATAAACAGACATTTCCTTCTATTCTTAGCTCTTGGAATCCTGGTGGCTGCTTGATAAGTACCATAAATTTATCAATAAAAATATTAATTTATTAATTAATTTATTTTAATTTTAAAAATTAATAATTAATTTATATATATTTTTAAAAAATTAATATTTTTATTAATTAAAAATAATAAAAATAAAAAATAAAATATTATCATAAAAAAAGAGCTCACTTTTTTATCATAATGAAATAAGTTTGGAGCAAAATGAAGTTAAAATGGACTTGATATTAATTTTTTTTTAAAAAAAAATATATAAAAAAATTAATTTAGCTCAGTCGACGAGCCAAGCCAAGCCACTATGCCATATCTGTCGATGCATTCAAATGTGCCCAACAAATCCATCCAATCGGTGAGCCGCAAGCCAGCCCAGCATTCAAAGCTGATTCGGTGAGCTACTGATGTTAGCGTGATGTCAGTTTTATCATGGCTCATCGTGAACCCTTAAGGGAGGGCATTTTGGTCATTTTTGAGAGATGCTGTGCATTGATTCGTTGTGGTCTGCGATGCACCCGGTCCACTGCAGTCCATATGCACAGTAAGGTGCAATCCAATGGGTGTGGTTGCTGCTGGTGAAGATCTTACGGCCAGTTTTTTTTTTCGATTTTGATTTGATTTTAGATTGCTCCATCTGCGCATCCAACGACCACGCACATCCTAAGCGATGATCCAATGGTCCAGGAAGCTCCCGATGGCAATCCAACCTCCTAATGATGATCTGATAGCCTAGATTCATTCCATCAGGCTCCATCCAACGGCTAAAATTTAATCCAACCTAATTTAGGCTATTGCACATCCATTTTTTGATGATTTTGGGACCATTTGATCTAGATTTGATGGCCAAATTTCACCAGAACCTACAAGACACGTTCATGAGATATTTTAATCTAATTTTCACCAAGATTTTTCCATATTTGCCAATCAAAACTCTCTATAGTCCTATATTGCCTACAAAAAAGATTTTCAGCCCTCTAATACTTATAAATAAGACCTCAGGCCTCTAGAAAAAGCTGTCTTCGATCATGGGAAGGAGTTTGGTAAAGGTTAGAGCCATGCTTGAGTTAGAGGCTACTTCAAGACAATGGGTACTATGAAGAAGAGCTGGCTTCTACACCATCTCAATGCCAACGTCGATCCAAGATCAATTGTTTCTTAGTTTTCATTTTCATTTTCTATTCTTTTTAAATTTCATGTATTTAAATTATGAACTTTTAAAATAATATAAATTTTATTTTTATGCACTTTAAATTCATGCTTTTTACTTTTTATTATAAATTTAATTTTTGCTCTTTAATTTTATTGTAAGTAGATGCTAAGATCTAACTAGTAGATCTTAGTACCAAGTTTAATTTTCTACACTATTTAATTTTTATTTTTTATTTATAATTTTATTTTCTAAATTTAATTCTTTTTCTAATTTTTTTTATAAGAATCAAAAATTTTAAAACTAAAATACTGCCTTTTCTATGGATTCGACCCGACTCACTACTTACTACCTATTTTTAATAAATTTAAGAAGTTAGAATTAAACTGATAAATATTGTGTCTTAACGATAATATCGTGCTCTTATCAAGTTTTTGGCACCATTATCGGAAAAGACAAAAACATTAAATTTTTTGATTTCTTTAATTTTTTATAAAATAATTATAAATAAAATTTTAATTTCTTTAATTTTTTGTAAATAGTGCTTACTAACTTTTTTTCTTTATTTTGTAGAAAAAGAGAGAAAAAAAGAAAAAGAGGAGAAGAACCACATTAGGGCAAGAACAAAAACTTCCAATTTTGCTTGATAAGATCAATCCTAACCCTAGATTTTTTTATTATTATTTATTTTATTTTTAAATTAATCTAAAATAATATCCACTTAAACCTAATTAAAAGCTTCACCATAAGAATAGAAACCTTAATTACTTAGAGCATGCATCATATTAGTTTTATTTTTATTTTTTTATTTCTTTTGATGAATGCTAGAGGCGAGGTAAGCTTCTCAAGACTCAATTAGTTACAAGCATCTAGTTTTAATTGCATAGAACCCCTTGCTTGAAAAATTCTTCATGCATATTCATATTAAATCAACTTAAGGATACAACCCATTAAACAACATAAGGTGAGGATTTGATCACCGTTTCTTAACTCACAAACAACCAACCAGCATCCTGCATTGACCTAAGTCTTTAATTTTAAAATCAATTAGACATCGATCCTAGGAACTCGAGCTCATTAGGATAAGAAATCCTAAAGTTAGACCGGATTAGGGTTAGTCAATTTAACTGGTGTTTAGAAAAGTGGTTCAGGGATGATTGAGTTCGAAAGAAGGTGGTTTATAGTTGATTTCGTTAGCATACCTGGCCAAGCACAATTGATGTCTAAGGCAAGCAACGAGAAACTCCCACCAATCTTATACTTATCTAGCCAGTTGATTGGCTGATCTTATACTTGAAGGGCTTAAAAGTGACCTTGATAGTTAGAAGCTATCTAAATCTAAGACAATTCTTAATTAAGATTGCTTGTCTAACTTGATTGCTAACCAATATTAAACCTAATTAAAACTAATCTTCTCTCTCTTCTTAGCTCTAAACTCCTTAGGATCTCTTCTTTAAAACTTTTCTTTCTTTCTTCTCCTTTTCTGCTCTTCTCTTTCAAAAAAATAAATTAAAAATAATAAAAAATTAATAATTAAATAATTAAAAAAATTTAAATTAGTAAAAATAACTTAAAAATAAAAATAAATAAAAATTATAAAAAATAAATAAATAATAAATAAAATTATAATAAAATAATTAAAAAATTAAAAAAATATTAATTTTTTTTAAAAATAATAATATAATAATAATAAATAATAAATAATAAAAAAATAAAAAAACTAAAAAAATCTAAAATAATAATAATATAAAAATTAAAAATATATATATATATTTTAAAAATATAATAATAAGATAATAATAAAATAATAATAAAATCTAAAAATTTTAAACCATATGTTAGGATTGCACTGGTACATATATGGTAGGAAATTGCTTTACCTGATCTAATTGAATCTAAGCATAAAATTGAATGACTTAATCATATTAAACTTAATAACCAAATAGCTAGAATTTTAGAGAACCATCCAGGCAGATGAAGAAATAATTTATTTTTCTATCTATAACCCTTCGACTTATATCCAATTACCTGATATCCATGCTACCCATTATGAGATCAAGACGACCACAATCTAGATGCTCTCATCTTTCTATGGAAACACCAATTAAGATCTTTATAAGTATCTAGATGAGTTTTTAGGAATCTGTTCTATGGTGAAAATTTAAAATTTGATCAATGATGCCCTTAGATTAATCTTATTCTCCTTTTCATTAAAAGACAAAGCCAAGTACTGGCTTGGCACAATAACGAGATCAATCCAAACTTAGGCTGAATTACAAAATGAATTCCTTAAGAAATTTTATCCCATAGGCCAAACCAACACCATGAGGCAAGCTATCATTGGATTTGCTCAACTTTCAGGAAAACAAATTCATGAGTCATGGGAGAGACTTAAGAAACTTATTAGAAAATTCCCATACTATGGTCTATCTAAGTGGCAAATTATTCAAGTTTTCTATGAGAATTTAGGAGACCATTATAAACGAATGGTAGATGCATCTTATGGAGGTGCATTCATGAATAAGAGTGAGGACGAAGCCTATACCTTATTTGAAATCCTGAATAAATTTTTAATTAACCATGCTTCATTATCTTTCTACCAAATCTGGGCAGGAATCCATGAATTTAAACATCTAGAATCTAGTCCTAAGGTTGATTCAAATTTGATAAATAAAGTAGACTTTCTTGCCCAGAAATTAGATCAACTCCTAATCCTAGGTCAACAATTTCTTGCATAATTCACATCATCTTCTAATTATCAGGAGACTTGTTCAATCTATGCTAGCCCAACCCATCATGTGAGTAAATGTCCCACGACTGCACAGTTTCTACCTTTTATCCAAGAACAAGTTCAAGCAGCACAAGACTACTCTAAGCTGATTAATGACTCTTTTTCAAATTCATAAAACCCAGATTGGAGGAACCACCATAATTTTTCTTGGATACCCCAATAGACTCAGGCTCGGACCTAATATCAAAATTATGCCTATAATAAGAGTCAACCTAGTCAGTCTTCCCAACCATTGCATTTTAATCAGCCATCATATCCACCTCCTTAATAGACCAATCTAGTTGATGATAGATTTAACCAACTTTAATAATTAATTTTGAATCAACAATAATCGATCTTGACTCAACAAGAATCTATCGCTAGGCTAGAAGCTCAAATAGGATAATTAGTTGAATTTAACATGAGGAGAGAACTAGATCAACTACCAAGCCTACTAATTTCAAATCTTATAAATAATCCACCCATTGTCCATCAATCACCTAGACCAAATCATCAATCTAATATCCCACCTAAGAATCCCCAATTAGAAAATGCCAAAGAAATTTCTAAACTTAAGAGTTATAGGATTCTTATGGAACCATATCAAGATCAGATGAGAGAGGCTAATACTGATGCTAGCCAAAATAAAAATTTATAGAAATAGATTAATACCGAGACTAACCGCATAGAAGAACCTGAGTCTGAAATTAGTACTGATGTTAGTTCTAATTTAAATGAGATAGATATAGGAATAAAGAGAATGGATGATTTACCCAAAATCTATAAACAAATAGTCCTATTCCCTTCAATCCTGAAGTCAGTTCTTATAAAAACCAAGAGGCATGTAATAAAAAGTCAATGAAGTTATTTAAATAAGATCATATTAATTTACCTCCATAATTAAACCCATCTTTAGACATCCTTCTAGTACCCATTGCATTAAACTCAACTCCTAATCCAAAAACTCAATTTATGAGCATTCTAAAAGAATAAATAGAAAAAAATTCTTGATAAATAAAGATTTGAGAAGGGGATCACAAACTATATTTTCAAAATTAATAATTAATATATCAATAAAAAGATCATAAACTATGTTCCTAAGATTGGCAACCTAAAATTATTAGAATTTATCAATCCAGTATTTGACATAGGATAGTAAGCTGCATTGTATTTGACTGAAGATGATAAACTTAGTGCTTGTTAGAAGGTAACCCAATATTTACTTTTTTTTCATCTAATTTATCTTTTTAGTTTATTTTTTTAGGATATTTTAAATAAATTGGAGGGAGAATCAAATTTTCAAAGGTACATGCTGGACCATAAATACATTAAGTTAGGTGTATTCTTTTCTATTCTTTATTATATTCTTTATTTTTTCTTCTCCATTAAGGACAATGTTGATTAAGTTGGAAAAAAAGAATAATAAAAAATTTTAATTTTTTAAGTCCTCAAAGAAGTTAGTATTTAGCATTTAGACTCCCGATTATGCTTAAGAATCAAGTTGAATTAAGCACTTTTAAAAGAAAATTGATGCACAGATCAAAAAATTTATGAGATATTAAGGAATCTTGTATTAAAAAAATTCAATAAAGAGTTAAGTCTAGAACATACATAATTTTTCTTTGAGCACTTCTAATTTTTTCTACCGACATTAAAAGAAGAGTCTACTTTTTATGAGTTTGTATAGGATAACTATATACTTTTTATAAAAAAAATTAAAAATAAAATAGTTTTCAAGTATTTTTCATTGAGTAACTAAGCTTCTTTGCTTAAGCAAGTATTGACTTTTGTATCAAAAGATAGAAAGAACGAAGAAGCTCCTTGTAAAGCTACTCTTAATTCGTAGCTTGTTTGATTCGAGCTAGTAAGCTTGAGGGATATTTTATACCTAGTATTCTAAAGCCAATTGGTTTGAGAGTCATTGGTCCAAGACTTACTACATGAATCAAATAGAAAGCTTAAGAGGTTAAGGCATTCAAACATGATACAATGTTAAATATATATATATATATATATATATATATATATATATATATATATATATATATATATATATATATTAGTTTTCTATCAAGTAATCGGATCTTATTGTCTAAGTAAGCAATGATATTCACATCAAAAAGTGGATGTGAATAAAAAAATTTAATAAATGAAGAACGGAAGTAGCAATACACTTGCCTATATAAAAGTTTAGATAATTCAGAGATAAAGATAGTGATAATTTAGAAAAAGTTTAGAAAAATTTAATATTCTTCACTTAATTTTTATATTGGTAAATACTAATATCCTAATGATATACCTCACTTATGCTCTATTGAATATCAATGATCATTTTGAAAACTGCTTAGATAAAATTTGAAACTCTAAAGTAAAAAGATATCTAAAACTAAATTCTTTCTTTACTTGAGGATGAGTAAAGCTTAAGTTGGAGGGTGTGATAAGTACCATAAATTTATCAATAAAAATATTAATTTATTAATAAATTTATTTTAATTTTTAAAAATTAATAATTAATTTATATATATTTTTAAAAAATTAATATTTTTTATAAATTAAAAAATTAATTAAAAATAAAATATTATCATTAGTAAAAAAGTTTATTTTTCTGATCATAATGAAATAAGCTTGGAGCAAAATAGAGTTAAAACGAACTTAATATTAATTTTTAAAGAAAAAATTAAAAAAATTAATTCGGCTCAGCTGCGAGCCAAGCCAAGCCATCATGCCATATTAGTCGGCGCATTCAAAAGCACCCAGCCAAGCCATCCAGCCGATGCATCGCAAGCCAACCCAGCATCCGAAGCTGATCTGGGGAGATATTGATGTTAGCATGACGTCGGTTTTATCGCAGCTCGCCGTGAACCCTTAAGGAAGGTCATTTTGGTCATTTTTAGGAGACGCTGTGCATTGATTCATTGTGGTCTGCAATGCACCCAGTCCACCATGGTTCATATGCATAGTAAGGCACGATCCGATGGCTATGGTCACTGCTGGTGAAGATCTTATGGCTAATCTTTTTCCCATTTTGATTTGGTTTCAGACTGCTCCATCTATGCAATCGATGGCCACGCGCATCCCAGATGGTGATCTGATGGTCCAGGAAGCTCTCGATGGTGATCCAACTTCCCAGTGATGATCTGACGGCCTAGATTCATTCCATCAAGCTCCATCGAATGGTTAGATTTAATCCGACCTAATCCGAGCTATTACACATCCATTTTTGACGATTTGGGAACCATTTGATCCAAATTTGATGGCCAAATTTTACCAAAACCTACAAGACACATTCAAGGGCTATTTTAATTTGATTTTCACCAAGATTTCTCCATATTTGCCGATCAAAACTCCTCTATGGTCCCATATTGCCTACAAAGAAGATTTCCAGCCCTCCAACACTTATAAATAAGACCCCAGGCCTCCAAGAAAAGCTGTCTTCGATTATGAAAAGGAGTTTGGTAAAGGTTAGAGCCATGCTTGGGTTAGAGGCTACTTCAAGACAATGGGTGCTATGAAGAAGAGTTGGCTTCTACACAATGTCAACGCCAACGCTGATCCAAGATCAAGATCTATTGTTTCTTAGTTTTTATTTTCTTTTTCTATTCTTTTTAAATTTCATGTATTTAAATTATGAATTTTTAAATTAATGTAAAATTTTATTTTTATGCACTTTAAATGCATGCTTTTTACTTTTTATTATAAATTTAATTTCTGCTCTTTAATTTTATTGCAAGTAGATGCTAAGATTTATCTAATAGATCTTAGTACCAAGTTTAATTTTCTGCACTATTTAATTTTTGCTTTTTATTGATAATTCTAGTTTTCGACTTCAATTCTTTTTCTAAATCTTTTTTTTTATAAGAATTAAAGATTTCAAAACTAAAATACCACCTTCTCTATGGATTCAATCTGACTCATTACTTACTATCTATTTTTAATAAATTTAAGAAGTTGGAATTAAACTGATAAACACAGTGTCTTAACGATAATATCATGCTCTTATCACTAAATGCTCCCCTCCAAATGCCCATGAAGGAATGCCATCTTGACATTCATCTACTCCATCTCTAAGTCCTGAGCTGCCACGATGCTCCATAGCATCCTGATGAAAGTATACCTGACGACTAGAGAAAATACTTCACTAAAGTCAATGCCTTCCTTTTGGGAGTATCCTTTGGCCACTAACCTCATCTTATACCTAATATCTCCCTCCTCTGAAGGCTCTTCCTTGCATTAGTAAACCCACTTGCAACTAATAGGTTTCTTTCCTCATGGCAAATACATCAATCGCCACATCTCATTCTTGTAGAGAGACTGCATCTCTTCGAACATTGCTTGGATCCACCTTTCTCTATCCTTGCTATCCAAAGCCTCCTCAGAGATGTAGGGGTCCCCATTTGCTATCACCAGGGCATATGATAATGTATCCTTGAAGCCATATCATTCTAGTTGCCTGATGTTCCTTTTGGGCTTGTGTAGTGCAACCCCGATGTTCGTCCTTGGTCTAGCTTGCTCTTATTAGACCTCCTGGCTTCTTTCACCTATCTGAGCTCTCTCCAGCTATGGAGACACCTTTGGTGAGTGCTCCACCTAAATTCTAAGTTCTCTTGATGTACCTACAAGTGGCAAAATAGAATAAGATGTTAGTTATCCAGCGCTGCCTTACTGGACCTCCTGCTGCATCTGCTGCTCCTCTATGCCATCTTGCCTTTAGAGAACTAAATTCTCATCGAAGGTGACATCCCTACTAATGATGATCTTCTTCTCCAAGGGATTTCATAATCGATATCTCTTAACTCCTTATGGATATCCCAAGAATATCATTTTTTGTGACCTGGCATCTAACTTGCTCTGCTCACCAACATTGATGTGCACAAATAATGTGCATCGAAATATTCTTAGATGGCTCAGCCCAATCTTCCTTCCAAATTATCTCTTTTCTAGAATACCACCATCTAACTTTATATGAGGTGATCGATTCACTAGATAACATGCTGCATCCACTGTATCAATCCAGAATACCTTTGGAAGTCCTGCCTACAGCCTCATGCTGTTAGATATATGTGCCCTAGAAGCCAGAATTGGCTGACACTTGTAATACACTTCTAGGGACAAAATTATAATTTTAACTAATATGAATAAAATGGGTTATTTTCTATCACATATGTGTATTTAGTGTCTGTGATACATCCTTTGAGTTAATGGTAATGATAATTCATATTTTCAAGAGTTGAAAATTTAAGACATGAATAATCATTATTAACTCATAAAATTACTCCCGACCATAGGATCATCACGAGGATGGTGATTGATCCAGAAGGTTGGTGTACAATCGCTTCTCTTTAGTAGATGAGTCTTGAGTCTATAGTGTGGAGACACCGGAGCGAGAGTACAGGTACTCGTTAGAGAACGAGGGCACTGAGCGTGACCACCTCGAGTAGTCATTAGGGAGTCTACCTTCTCGTCAATGACTGACTCGATGCTGCAGTAGTGTGTCTGGTTCTTTGACCTGAGGTGCATCGGCAGTTCACCTTGAGGGTGTTATAGTTTGACTACACCATTACTCGGTCTCCTAGCCATATGGAACCCTGAGGTGTATGTTGGCTATAGCATGTTCATTGTAGGAACTGGATGGCATCAAGATGGAATCTATCTACCTCGGTGGTAGAGGAGCAGCCCTATGATGATCATGAGAATCAAGTCCTGAAATCCATGGCCATGGTAGAGTGAAATAATAGAAAGAGTTTCTATTTAGATTTTCACATCGGACTCGAATCGAATGATTACATCATATGACAGAGACTAGGGTTTGACGAGTTTACCTTAACCCTAATCTGATCGGGGCTCAAGATAGAAGAACTTAATCACATAGGTAGCTGCACCAAGAGGTTCACATTCAGCTCTGATGGGTTGCCACCATATACTGCTAGGTGTCACTGGTGGATTTTGGGAGCAATTAGAATGATTTAGATGATCGATCATTCTAGCTGTTCGAATCAGAAGAGTTCTGATCCATCGAAAGGAGTTTCGATGATGTCGATGATAGAGATCATGACATATCCCATTACCATACAGAACTGAACCTAACTGGGTCACACAAACAAGGGTTTGAATCTGGTGATCATCAATTGAACTGATCCAGTTCAATTGATCTGAATGAGATTCAATTAGGTTCAAGGAAATCGTGCTAGCACTCGATTGAACCTAACGTTCTTCTTTTACTATCATAAATAAGTTGTCCTGTCTGAGCCAAAGGAGTTTGTGCTCAATCAGAGGCCTTCATATGGTCTGACTGGAGGTTGTCCAAGTCAGAAAAGGTTGTCTTATTTTGTAAGACATTACCTGCCATTTTTGGTCACCTGCCATTTCTTGTTCTTTGACTTTGGTCAAAAGTCTACCTTTGACTGGTCAAACATTGACCATTGACACTTTGACTTTTGACCACATGTCATGCACCTATTGGAGAGCTGGTGGGGGCCTGTCCCCCTACCAGAACCTGGCAAGGAGGAGGGCGCACGCCACCCTAGGCATGTGCCCAAGCTGGAGGCGCCTAGGAGTCCTTGTTGGACAAGGACTCCATCTCCTTTTTGGATTCCAATTAGAGTTCTTCTAAGAACCAACTTTGACTGGTCTTAGGCACCCTCTAAGGAGGAATCCAGGGGACTCTATTCCCACCAATCAGATTTAGATCTGATTTCACAAAGGGTTGTGATTGGTTGGGAAGAAGAGGAGTTGGATCACAGTTAGTCTATAAATAAGACCCTGCGCCCAACTCAAAGAGGCTAATGAGTTTCCATACGCCCAAAGGCCTTTTCTCCTCTCCTCCTCCATGCCAAAGCTTCTTCTCCCTCTCCTCTCCATGTCCAAAATAGTTTTGGAGCTTGGTTGGTGCGATCCAGATCAAAGAAAGGCGATCAAAAGCAAGAAGGCTGCACTGCTGCAAAGGACGACTGCTGATCTTCAAAAGGAGTTTTGAAGATCCTCCAGATCAGATCCAGATCTAATTTTTGGAGATGTGATAGAGAAGAAGAGGATCTCCAGATCCAACCTGAGTGGATACTGGTAGAGGCCAGGCGCTTGCGTGGCTAGATCCAGAACCTTCCGCTGCATACAGGATCATCAACGGGTAATTGGATTACCCAAATCAGGTAAATTAAATTTGATTTAATTTATCCTTATTTTATTTTATTTATTAAAATAATAAGAATTAGATCTGAAACATATCCTAGATCTGATATAGATCAAAGAGAAAATTTTTGAAATATATCTCTTGATCTGATCAGATCTGAACGAACCTGGACCGGGAAAAATCAGGATTTTCCTTCAACTGGTATCAGAGCCATGGTTCTAAAAATATTTAGATCTAATTTTAAATTTATTTTAATTAGAAAATAATTGATTTTAGATGTCACATGAGATGTGATCAGATCTGAAATCAAAAAAATTAAAATTAAATGATTTGGATCTAAGATTAGAAGATATGCATGACTAGTTCTAGAATAGAATAGTTCTATAGAATAGTCTTGCATGTTTTTGATTTAATCTGATTAAATCATATTTTAGATCCTTTTATTTACTATTTTTTGATATTATAAGTGTTATAATAACATCTAAAAAATAGTAAATAAAAATTATTTAATTTTAAATATCATATGAGATATGATTGATGCATGTCTAGACTAGTTGTAGAATAGTTCTACATAAGTTGTCTAGATTAGAATTTATTTTGATTAGATCAATTTAAATCTAATTTTTTAGATTATTATGAGATAATTTAGATCTAAAAATATGCATGATTCGATACATGAGATGTATGCAAAATATGCCATGATTAGATCTAATTTATATATGAGATATATGATATAGATCTAAAACTGTTTTGTAGTATTGCATGTTCCTGATTAAGGCATTCCTCTTGGCCGTCCGATCATAAGAATGAAGAAGGGTTTAAAGGCCCTCTCTTTCCATTCGATGGGGTGTTCTTATGATGTGTAGGGGTGCTGCGTGTTCGTCCTTAATCAGAAACCCAAAACTTACTTTCTGCAAAACCCTAGATCCTGAAACCCTAGGATTTATTGTGCATATTTTATTTATGAACCCTACTTAATTAAGAATTAAGTTTATGGAATATTAATTAGGTCTAAAATTGAGAATTTTAGATCTAAGACATATTCATAATACTGGGTTCGGGCTTGGGTAGCTCAATTAGGTCTAAGCGGTTGATCAAACCGAATCAAGAGTTGGTTAGATGGGATCAACAATGCTTAAATTGACCAGCCTAATAGGATTAAGTCTGGGTCAAGATCGAGTCACGATCAAGCAAGACCTAATTAGGCTCAGAGGTTAGAGTCTGGATTGTAGGCTAACCCAATTGGTTCTGGCTCAACAATTTGGTGTCTAAGGTAAGTTTGGCACATACGACCGACTGGTTTTTAATTGGAAGCTACTCGACCTGAATGCGTTCTTGTACGAGTTAATGGCATATTCCTTCCACCGGTCTCACTTACCTGGCCATATCTGTTGACACAGTTCTGATCTGAGGTGGTCAATAATCCGAGCTAACCCATGCCACTAGGTTAGTCATAATTGTTATGACTAAGCCAAGTCTAGTTTAATGAGACCTGAATCAATTCTCCCTAAGAAAAGATTAAGTCTGAGGTCTTCCACCATTGTAGATGTGCGGGCCCTTCCCGGGGTTGATTGTTCTCGGCTGGATACAGTGGCTCAGTTGCACCGAAAAGATGCAACCATGTCTATTAGGCATTGGATGCTATGGGCTGGAGGATGAGTTGGGCTCAATATTTTCGGATACGGTGAGAGACTCAATTAGGAACCCAGTCTATGCAAATGGTGGGTCTGACTTAACTAAGGAGTGGATCAATATTTCCGGATACGGTGAGATTCATGAATTAGAGACCAAGTTTGGGTGCACCATGATTAGAGAATCATTGAACAAGAGTTGTTCACTCATTGGCTAACCCATCACCAATAACTGTTAGGTGAGGTGATGAGTCAGTTGGTGAGACCGCACCACCCACTAGAAATCATTAATCATGGAGATTTTTGCATCTCTACAGAGGGAGTGTAGGGATCCGAGAAAATAGTGGGAGCTAATTTGTTTAAAAATAAAATTCCTAAATAAATTGGTCAAGTCAAAATTACAGTATCTAACTAGAATCTTTGACTCTCTACAGGAAAATGTCTGCGTCCAACCCATTGGCACGTATCCTGGACACACATAGACTGACTGGACCCAATTATAAAGATTGGCTCAGGAACTACAAAATAGTTTTGGGATTTCGAGAAGTTAACCCATGTACTGGACCAGGACCCTCCCACCTTACCAGCCCGTCCATCTATTGAACAGAGAGCATCTCTGGAGAAATGGATAGACGAAGACAATAAGGCCAGATATTACATGTTGGGCTCGATGTCTGATGAGCTCCAGCGCCAACATGAGGATATCGGGACTGCTCGCCAAATGTTGGCTCACCTACAGGAGATGTTTGGTGAACAGAGTCGCGCAGCCAAATATCAAGTCACGAAATGACTTTTTAAGGCTAAGATGCGTGATGGGCAGTCAGTCCAAGATCACTGTCTGATAATGATCAAGGACATGGAAGAGCTTGAGAAGCTCGGTGTGAAGTTAGACTTGGACCTGCAGAATGATATTATTCTGCAATCCTTGACTGATGCATATGGGCAATTCATCATGAATTACCACATGCATAAACTTCAAAATTTCTTGGCCGAATTAATGAATATGCTGGTTACCGCTGAGCTTTCTATGAAAGGTTCTAAAGGCTCAGTTCTTGCTATGGAACGGACTTCTTCCAAAAGAAAGTCTTATGGAAAGAAAAAGAAGTCTGTGAAAAAGCAAAAGGATGGAAGGATCAAAGAAGAAGAAGGCAGAGCCGAAGATGAAAGGCCGCTGGCAAAGGAAAAGTGTTTCCATTGCAACAGCGACGGCCATTGGAAGCGGAACTGCCCTACTTACCTGGCCACCCTGAAGAACAAGAAGGAAGGTCCTTCTGGAGGTATGCTCGTTATTGAGTCTAACCTTACGGTTTCTTCTGCATCCAGTTGGGTGCTTGACTCTGGTTCTAGTGCTCATCTGTGCACTTCCATGCAGGGTCTTGAGGATAGCAGGAGGCTGAGGGATGGAGACATGATCCTACGCATCGGTAATGGAGCAAGAGTTGCTGCAGTAGCCGTGGGAACATACCCTCTTCGATTACCATCTGGTTTAGACTTAGTTTTGAAAGACTGTTATTTTGTGCCTGCAGCTAGCAGGAATTTGATTTCTGTTTCATGCTTAGCACAAGAAGGTTATGTGATCACCTTCTTTAAGGACCATTGTAACATTCTTTATGAAAGAAATAAAATTGCAAATGGTTTTCCTTATTAATGGTCTTTATCAGCTACATATTGATGTACCTATTCTAACTATCGAGCAAAACGTGAATGCCAAACGACCTAGGGATAGTCCAAACGATAGATATCTATGGCACCTTGAGATTAGGTCATATAGCAGAAGATAGGATCAACAAATTGGAGAAAAATGGGCTATTGAGTCCATTGACTTCCGAGTCATATCCAACTTGTGAATCTTGTCTTCAAGGCAAAATGACTAAACTCCCTTTTGTTGGACAT
Organism: Cocos nucifera; assembly: GCA_006176705.1. Taxonomy (NCBI): domain Eukaryota; kingdom Viridiplantae; phylum Streptophyta; class Magnoliopsida; order Arecales; family Arecaceae; genus Cocos; species Cocos nucifera. Next base: position 323,709 of record QRFJ01001412.1, read on the forward strand.
GGGGAGAGGGCCACAGATCTCCTTGCCCTAGTACATACTGATGTGTGCGGCCCATTTGATGTGCCGGCTAGAGGCAATTTTGTCTACTTCATTACCTTTACCGATGATCTGTCTAGGTATGGGTATGTGTATCTTATGAGACACAAGTCTGAAGCTTTTGAAAAGTTCAAAGAATTCAGACATGAAGTAGAAAAACAAACTGAAAAACCCATTAAGGTTCTTCGATCAGATCGAGGAGGTGAATACCTTAGCCGAGAATTCCTAGACTATCTAAAGGAAAATGGCATAGTCTCTCAATGGACTCCACCAGGAACACCTCAACTCAACGGGGTTTCAGAACGGAGAAATCGGACTCTATTGGATATGGTTCGATCCATGATGAGCTTCACAGACCTCCCTGATTTTCTTTGGGGACACTCATTATTAACTTCGATTTATCTACTGAATAGGGTTCCCTCTAAAACCGTTCCTACCACACCGTATGAGATATGGCACGGTAAGAAACCAAGTCTGAGTCATCTCAGAATTTGGGGTTGTCCAGCTCATGTCAAAAGACAACAAGCGGACAAGTTAGAGTTTAGGTCCTTTAGAGCTCGATTCATAGGATATCCTAAAGAGTCATTAGGATACTATTTCTACATTCCAGAAGACCACAATGTGATTGTGAGTCGACATGCCATCTTTCTTGAAAAATAGTTTATTCAAGATAGCGGCATTGGAAAACAGATCAAGCTTGATGAGAAAGTCTCACAAGTGGAACGAGCTAAGGACCAATTGGAACCAAATCAGGTTGAGCCAATAAGAACACTACCTCCTCCACCTCGTAGATCGGAAAAGAGTTTCCCATCCCCCTGAAGAGATACTTAGGTATTATTTCAGAGGAAAGTAGAGAAAATGTTCCTCGTAGGTAATGGTGCTCATGGTGATGATCCCAAAACCTACAACGAGGCGATATCAGATATCGACTCCGAGAAATGGCTAGAGGCAATGCAGTCAGAAATTGACTCGATGCACTCAAACCAAGTCTGGACCTTGGTAGATCCACCAGAAGGTATAGTACCTATTGGGTGTAAATGGATCTTCAAGAGAAAGATTGGTGCAGATGGGAATGTGGAGACATTCAAGGCTAGACTAGTGGCAAAAGGTTATAGTCAATGCGAAGGCATTGACTATCAGGATACCTTTTCCCCAGTGGCTATGCTAAAATCCATCCGCACATTGCTTGCCGTTGCAGCCTATTTCGATTATGAAATATGGCAAATGGACGTGAAAACGGCATTCTTAAATGGATATCTTGAGGAAGATATCTATATGGAACAGCCGCTAGGTTTCACATCCAGTGATACTGATCACAAGGTTTGCAAGCTGCAAAGGTCCATATATGGACTTAAGCAAGCATCTCGGAGCTGGAACACTCGTTTCAATGATGTGATCAAAAAGTTTGGTTTCATCAAAAATGAAGAGGAACCGTGTGTTTTCAAAAAGGTCAGTGGGAGCGCTGTTGTCTTCCTCGTATTGTACGTGGATGACATCCTCCTTATTGGGAATGATATTCCCATGTTGATGACAGTCAAAATGTGGTTGTCCAAGGAATTCTCCATGAAAGACCTAGGTGAAGCATCCTTTATTCTAGGAATTAAGGTCTATAGGGATAGACCGAATAGGATGCTAGGACTTTCACAGAAGATGTACATAGAGAAAGTACTAAAGAGGTTTAGTATGGAAAACTCTAAGAGGGGATTAATACCCTTCAGACATGGTATTCATCTTTCCAAGAAGATGTGCCCCAGCACACCTGAGGAAATAGAACGCATGAGCAAGATCCCTTATGCTTCTGCAATAGGGAGCCTCATGTATGCCATGCTATGTACACGACCTGATATAGCCCATGCTGTGAGTGTCACAAGCAGATATCAGTCAAATCCAGGTGAAGAACACTGGACTTCTGTGAAATGTATCCTTAAGTACTTGAGAAGAACTAAGGATATAATGTTGGTCTTTGGTAATGGAGAACTCCAAGTCCAGGGATACACAGACTCAGATTTCATGTCTGATATAGATGATCGAAAGTCGACATCTGGCAGTCTGTTTGTGTGCAATGGTGGTGCTGTCAGCTGGAAGAGTTCCAAGCAAACAGTGATAGCAGATTCCACCATGGAAGCAGAATATATCGCTGCATCAGAGGCTGCGAAGGAAGCATTCTGGTACAAGAAGTTTGCTGCAGAAATTGGAGTAATGCCATCAGATGCCATTCCTCTATACTGCGACAACAATGGCGCCATAGCCCTTGCTAAGGAGCCGAGGTCTCACCAGAAATCCAAGCATATTGAGCGGCGATACCACCTCATCCGTGATTACCTCGAGAAGGGTTACGTTGAGGTCAAGAGAGTCAACTCCACAGATAATGTGGCAGACCCACTTACAAAGCCGTTGGGCCAGCAGAAGTTCGAAGCCCACCTTGAGAAGATGGGACTTAGACTTGTAGCCAATTGGCTTTAGGACAAGTGGGAGATTGTTAGATATATGTGCCCTAGAAGCCAGAATTGGCTGACACTTGTAATACACTTCTAGGGGCAAAATTATAATTTTGACTAATATCAATAAAATGGGTTATTTTCTATCACATATGTGTATTTAGTGTCTGTGATACATCCTTTGAGTTAATGGTAATGATAATTCATATTTTCAAGAGTTGAAAATTTAAGACATGAATAATCATTATTAACTCATAAAATGCTCCCGACCATAGGATCATCACGAGGATGGTGATTGATCCGGAAGGTTGGTGTACAATCGCTTCTCTTTAGTAGATGAGTCTTGAGTCTACGGTGTGGAGACACCGGAGCGAGAGTACAGGTACTCGTTAGAGAACGAGGGCACTGAGCGTGACCACCTCGAGTAGTCATTAGGGAGTCTACCTTCTCGTCAATGACTGACTCGATGCTGCAGTAGTGTGTCTGGTTCTTTGACCTGAGGTGCATCGATAGTTCACCTTGAGGGTGTTATAGTTTGACTACACCATTACTCGGTCTCCTAGCCATATGGAATCCTGAGGTGTATGTTGGCTATAGCATGTTCATTGTAGGAACTGGATGGCATCAAGATGGAATCTATCTACCTCGGTGGTAGAGGAGCAGCCCTATGATGATCATGAGAATCAAGTCCAGAAATCCATGGCCATGGTAGAGTGAAATAATAGAAAGAGTTTCTATTTAGATTTTCACATCGGACTCGAATCGAATGATTACATCATATGACAGAGACTAGGGTTTGACGAGTTTACCTTAACCCTAATCTGATCGGGGCTCAAGATAGAAGAACTTAATCACACAGGTAGCTGCACCAAGAGGTTCGCATTCAGCTCTGATGGGTTGCCACCATATACTGCTAGGTGTCACTGGTGGATTTTGGGAGCAATTAGAATGATTTAGATGATCGATCATTCTAGCTGTTCGAATCAGAAGAGTTCTGATCCATCGAAAGGAGTTTCGATGATGTCGATGATAGAGATCATGACATATCCCATTACCATACAGAACTGAACCTAACTGGGTCACACAAACAAGGGTTTGAATCTGGTGATCATCAATTGAACTGATCCTAGTTCAATTGATCTGAATGAGATTCAATTAGGTTCAAGGAAATCGTGCTAGCACTCGATTGAACCTAACGTTCTTCTTTTACTATCATAAATAAGTTGTCCTGTCTGAGCCAAAGGAGTTTGTGCTCAATCAGAGGCCTTCATATGGTCTGACTGGAGGTTGTCCAAGTCAGAAAAGGTTGTCTTATTTTGTAAGACATTACCTGCCATTTTTGGTCACCTGCCATTTCTTGTTCTTTGACTTTGGTCAAAAGTCTACCTTTGACTGGTCAAACGTTGACCATTGACACTTTGACTTTTGACCACATGTCATGCACCTATTGGAGAGCTGGTGGGGGCCTATCCCCTACTAGAACCTGGCAAGGAGGAGGGCGCATGCCACCCTAGGCGTGTGCCCAAGTTGGAGGCGCCTAGGAGTCCTTGTTGGACAAGGACTCCATCTCCTTTTTGGATTCCAATTAGAGTTCTTCTAAGAACCAACTTTGACTGGTCTTAGGCACCCTCTAAGGAGGAATCCAGGGGACTCTATTCCCACCAATCAGATTTAGATCTGATTTCACAAAGGGTTGTGATTGGTTGGGAAGAAGAGGAGTTGGATCACAATTAGTCTATAAATAAGACCCTGTACCCAACTCAAAGAGGCTAAGAGTTTCCATACGCCCAAAGGCCTTTTCTCCTCTCCTCCTCCATGCCAAAGCTTCTTCTCCCTCTCCTCTCCACGTCCTAAAATAGTTTTGGAGCTTGGTTGGTGCGATCCAGATCAAAGAAAGGCGATCAAAAGCAAGAAGGCTGCACTGCTGCAAAGGACGACTGCTGATCTTCAAAAGGAGTTTTGAAGATCCTCCAGATTAGATTCAGATTTGATTTTTAGAGACATGATAGAGAAGAAGAGGATCTCTAGATCCAACCTGAGTGGATACCGGTAGAGGTCAAGCACTTGCGTGGCTAGATCCAAAATCTTCCGCTGCATACAGGATCATCAACGGGTAATTGGATTACCCAAATCAGGTAAATTAAATTTGATTTAATTTATCCTTATTTTATTTTATTTATTAAAATAATAAGAATCAGATTTGAAACATTCCAGATCTAATATAGATCAAAGAGAAAAATTTTTGAAATATATCTCTTGATCTGATCAGATCTGAACGAACCTGGACCGAAAAATCAGGATTTTCCTTCACATGCACCATGCCTTTTCCAAAAGGGTTATGTTAATCCTTTTGGCCACCCCATTTTGCTGAGAAGTTTCTTTCATTGAGAAGTGCCTTTTGATGCTACACTCATAAAAATTTTGGAACTCTTTGCTAGTGTATTCTCTATCGTTATCTGACTGTAGACACTTCAAGCTCTGACATATATCCTTCTCCATCTTAGCTTTTCACACCTTAAACCTAGTAAAGAATTCTGATTTCTCCTTTTTGAAGTAGACTCATACCTTTCTTGAGAAATCATCTATGAATATCAAGAAGTATCTCACCCCATTTCTAGCTAGAAATAGAGCTGGTCCCCATACATCAGTGTGAACTAGTTCTAGTGGGAATGCACTATGGGTTGAGCTAACGACAAACTATACTCTTTTTTATTTACCTATTTGGCATGGCTCACTTACCTCTATAACACCTCCATTCAGATCTGAAATCAGACCATGCTAGCTCAGCTCCTTCATCCCACGATCATCCATGTGGCCTAGGCGGTAGTGCCACAACCGACGAGCCTCCTACTGATCTTGCGCTGTAGCTGTTGTATCAGTTTCTCTAGTCACGATAGATCCTTCTAATCTATAGAGGTTGTTCTCCATCCTCCTGGCTCTCATAACCACTATAGAACCATTGGAGATATTGAGAATTCCACTTTTGGTATGATTGCTGAAGTTGTAACCACTTCGCTTCAAGTAGCCCAATGATGAGACTTTTCTTCAGATCTAGGATGTGCTTTACATTTATGAGAGTCTGCACTGTCCCATCAAATATTCTCATCCAAATGCTCCCAATACCAGCAACTTTGCATGGATGATCATCTCCAAGTGTCATGCTTCTTTCATCAATCTTGATGTATGAAATAAACCAAGATCGATTTAGGATGTAGGGATGCGAATAGGCTGAATCTAGGATCCATATATTTGTGTATCTTCTGTGACCTTCTGATATAACCAAGAGATCATCCTCCATCTTTCTATCAGCCACCATACTTAGCATATCAAATCCACTCTTCTATTCCTTTTTGTTCTTCCACTATGAGTAATTTATTGATAAATGTATCCCAAAGCCAATCGTCAGCCTATTGACGATTGAGCTACCTTATAATTATAATTAATTTATTAATAAATAAAATAAATATTTTAATATTTTCATCATAAAATCTGCATCTTCTAATGATTTCATTATTATGATGAAGTCCTTAAGACTATTTAGTTTTCAATAAAGAGAGGATTTATCGATTAGTCCTCAAATAGTTCACGACCAAATGATATGTTGTTAGTTAGGATGACAACATTTATCGAGCATAAGTCATTGTATACTATATAGATTGGTTGTCCTCTTAACCAAGAAGTATAGAGATACTTGTATGGCATACAAGTGAGACATAAGGATACATCATCACTGAATATGACCAACTCTAAAGTATTCTGCTATCGAGAATTGCTCTGATGGGATATAGGTATAAGTGTCTCTTAGACTTGAGATCATCAAAGTGGCTTACAAGCAATTTACTATGCTTTGGTATCGGACTAACTAAAATTTTAATTTAGTACTGAAAGACTTTTGGGCATAGTCAAGTACTTGCAAGGTTGATGAGTGATCGATATGAAATTGACCACTCCAAGAATTGGAGAAGAATGCATCACTATATTTCAATATAGCAAAATCTTGGCCAAGGTAATCCATGAGATGGATTTGATATTTTAAAATATAATATGGATGACATAATCGAGGTTGACAATTAAACTCTGAGGTGTCTTATGAGTATTTTGATCAAGGGGATAAATTATATGAAAACTATATCCACATAGATTCTAAGGATGTTTTCTACACATTCGACCTATCCAGTTGTTGGGTACCATTACTAGATGGTCATTCCGATTGGTACAAAAATTTATTTCTATACTATCGACTTAGGTTTGAATCTATAGGATCACACACATAAGAGTTCTCGATCTGATCGGATGGTTGATCGATGATTAAGAATCGTTCTAGAGTTAAACATTTGATACGATTGATGTTTAACCTAATGCAAGTATTGCAGGAACATCGATTAACAATTGGATTGTTAATTAACTTAATTTGATTAAGCCAGAGGATTGAGATTAAGTCTAATTAAATATAATTTAATTAGATTCAATTTTTTCTTGATTGAATCAAGTCTAATTGGTTTATTGGATAAGCTAATTGCAAGAAAGAACTAGTCCCTGTTCAAGTAAGACTTATTTGAATCCACTCTCTAATTTGATTAGAAATTAAATAAAAATTAATTTGATTTAATCTAATTTAATAAGGTTATTAGTTGGAGTAAAATCTATTCAAACTGGGTTAAATTTATTTTGATTTAATTTGATTCAAAGATCATATTGGACCAAGTCAAAATAGGAATCCAAGTATGACTAGGATTCCCTCTCCTTGTGCCACATATATTCCAATGCCCCCACCCTATTTTCTAGGAGGCTTTGCATGAAAATTCCCCATGCCCCAGGCCCTTCATGCGCCCTCCATCTCTCCCTCTCTTTCTTACTTGGTAGTTTGTTGTGGACCAAGTCAAACAATGAAATTAGTTTAGATTTCAAATTCTATGAGATAGAGTTTTGAGAAACCAAAACTCCATCCCATGTTTGCCACCAACCCTTTCTGATTTTCTCTAATTTCTATGGTGGAAATAAGAAATTTTTGTGCACCCTTTGTTGGTGGTCCATGGCTGAAAAGAAGGATGGGGCACCTAAGTGTTGGACGCCCCAACTACTGCCTTATTTGGACACCCCTTGTCTAGGTATTTGACCTAGATAAGGATTGGTCCATAACTCTATATAAGAAGGGTCTTTGGACCTGATTTTTTATGAGCTTTCAGATCTGAGAGAGGGCATTTAGGGCATGAAAAAACCTAGGAGAGAAATGCTTGGGGCATGAGACTTTGTAGAGACACAATCTCTTGTGTCTTGGTGAGAAACAAGGAAAAAGAATGGTCTTCTTCCAGGGTTTTTTCTCTACATTTTTTCCTCCATTTTTGTGAGTTTTGAAAGGTGTCTTAGATTCACAAGTCTTCTTCCTTCCTTCTAAAAGTTGGAGAGTCCAAGTTTTGAAGAAGAAAGATTCAGATCAACCGTCGAAGAAAGATCAGCACAATACTAGCATATTGTGCTAATTTCTGGCCATCGAATTTCTGATCGATGATCGAGGGCTCGTGTGGATATCCTATAGAGATCGGATATTTGTGTAGCTTAGAGCATCAATCTCAGCCCAAGAATAGTGAGTTAGAAAGTCTAATTTGCAAATATAAGGAAGATTTGATCTCCTTCTTACATATCTAGATTTGATCTAGAGTATTTTTATTGTTGATATGATCAACTTGATATTTTCTAGTATTTTTAATTTTTGATTTAAAAGCATGCATAAATTATATAATAAGATCCTAGATCTAGAATTTTTTTTGTATATTTATAAATTAATTTGATTAATTTATCTCTTCCAATGCGTAGATTTGAAAAAGATTCAAAATTTAACCCTAAAATCCTAGATCAATTTTCTTTAATTGGTATCAAAGCTATGGTTCTTTATTATATGATTTGTTATACATGTTTATATTATTTTTTAGGTTAGATCTAATTTATAATCTAATATTAAATCTAAAATTAAAAATTAGATCATATGAACTGATTTTAAGGTTGTCCTGCTGTAAGGTTTATCCCTTATAGTGGAGAGGTTGTCCTAGTTCGTGTAGATCTAATATAAATCAAAAATTTATTAGATATGATATAAATTAATTTATAATTTATAAGATTTAAAAAATATTTAAATCTAAAAATAGATATTTTAGATTGCACGAACTAATTATAAGATTGTTTTGTTGTAAAATTTATTCCTTACAGTGAAGAGGTTGTCCTAGTACGTGCTGATCTATAGTCCTGATCATAAAATTTTAGATTAGATCTAATAAATTTTATAATCTAATTAAAACTATTTTAGTATAAGTTTTATCATTATAAATTTGTTAGATTCGATCTAAGTTGATTTATGATTGATTATAGTTAAAATAGTTTCAATTACATGAACAAGTTTAGATTAGATCTAAAGTAGTTTCATATTTTATTTATATATTGATTTTGAATCAAACATGTAACTTGATTGGTAGAACCATATTATAAAAATATTTTACATATATTAAAATTATCTTTAAAATGTTGAACCCCAACTCTCAGCCTAAAACTTAATTAAGAATTAAGAATTGCTTGAATAGGATCGAGGATTGCGAATTGAGGATCCTAAGATCCAAATCATAACACTTTGGATTAATGGATTAGTAAAAATTAGGTTCATTAATTGGGTTAGACCTAAGGTTGGATTAAAAAATGGACTTAATTAGAGAATTGACTAAATCTAATCAATAGTTATCCTAGATTAGGTCAAGAATTCTCTAGATCAATTACAATAGTTATAGTTGGTCAAGTCCATATTTTTAACGAGAACTAAGATGGACTTAATTCTTGGCTACACGGTATAGCATGAACTATTAGATTAATCCAATCAAAACTAATTAACCAGTTAGTATCTAAGGTAAGTCTGGCAATCCAGATCGGTGACTTTTAATTGGCAGCCTGCTTACCTGACCATTTTTTTATGGTGTCTAAGGTAAGCTTTGGCAAACCCTCCCACTGATCTCACTTACCTGATCTTCTTGATGAAATTATATTTTGATTAGATCACTTGATAATTCGAGCTGACCCATGTCAGCTAGGTAAATCAATGTGACTGATTTAGGTACTCCTAGACCAGCCTGTTAATGGTCTTCCTTAATCTTACTTGGTGAAGCTAGTGGAAGGATCATGACAAGCTGGTTCATCTGATCTCCTCTCTTCTTTAAATAAAATTAATTAAATTCTCTAAAATTATTAGATTTTTAAAAATAAAATAGTTATGGTGATAACTAGATCATAGCCTTCCATTAAGTGGATGATAATGAGTTTGTTAGTTGGATGGTTATTGGAGGCCCAAAGGCCTAGTGTTTATCGGCTAGTGGAATTATCATTCATAATATGACTTCTTAGTTGTGTCTTTCTAAATAATGGTTAGGTTGACCAACCAAAGTTAGACTTAATCATTCATTGGTTAGATGGACCAAGTATGGTCATGTTAATGGTTGGACCTAATCAGACCTTTTCAGTGGAGGCCAAAGCCTACTGACTAGGGATTGGGATAAAATTAAATTACTTGAAATTATTTGGAGAAATAATTGGTTATGAACCTACCCTTAGATGTACATGGGTTGACCAACCAAAGTTGGGCTTGTATGCAATCTATGTGGATTTTAGTATCTACTAAGAAATTAGGATAATTTCTTAAATTAGAGGTAGAGGCTACCAATTTGAATAAAATAGTGGAAGAATCTTTTGATTAAAATCTAAATCTTTAGGTTTAATGAATCAATTACTGATTAGGTTTTGATTTTTCTTTGTGCAGATATGATCACTTTTATTTCTCTCAATCATTATTAGACAATGATAGGTTGGTAGGACCCAACTTTGATAGTTGGTACCGTAAGTTGAAGATTATCCTAGAGCATGAATGGATCTTGCACATGTTGATAGATCTAGCACTTGAGAAGCAAGCTGCAAATGCATGTGGGTCAGTCAAAGTTACTTACTAAAAGTGGCTTAGTGACTGAACCACGGTGCGCTATATTATACTGGTGGCTATGAGTGATAAGTTCTATCACAGGTTTGAGATAGCTCAGCTAAAAGACATGCTTCAAGTGTTGGAGGAGTCTTTTGACATACCTGATGATGTTGAGAGGCACAAGACTAGTTGTGCCATCTTTAATGCCAAGATGAGGGATGGAGCTTTAGTCACTAATCATGTATTGTACATGATCGAGTTGAGGGAGCGTTTAAGTAAGCTCAGCTTTTTCTTGTATGAGCAGCTAGAAAAAGATGCAATATTGAACTCACTGCCCAAGTCTTATCTCTTATTCCTCACTCATTATAGAATGACAAAGCCTGAAGTTAACTACCATGGCTTATTGGGGTTACTTCAAAATTTTGAGAAGGATCACCAGCTCCATAAGAAGTCGATGAACTTAGTGGAAGGTTCATCTTCTGGTTCTCAACCATTTAAGAAATAATAGAAGAACAAGAAGAAGAAGTGTAAGAAGGTGCAAGTTCAAGCTGGGACATCTGTGCAGGGCTAGACCAAGAAGATAAAGTTCGATAAGAGTCAAGTTGAGTACTTCTTTTATAGAAAGCAGGGGCACTAGAAGAGGAACTGTTCTCAGTATATTACTTTCTTGGACCCAAATAGACCAAGAAAGAAGCAAGGTATTACTAGGCAAGGTATTTATATGATAACTCCTTGCAAGTTCTCAATCTTTGATATTACTTACTAGATATTGAATATCGGTAGCCCTTACCATATTTGCAAATCATTGTAGGGGTTGCAGGTCAGTAGGAGATTCGAGCAAGATGAGAGGTTCCTGAACATTGGAGATGGAAAATTAGTTTCAGTTCTTGCATTAGGAATCTTACAGCTTGTATTTAAGTCTCATACTATTATTCTTAATGATTGTCATTTTTGTCCTAGTTTCATTTTGAATATCATTTCGGTAGACCTTTTGGCCAAAGATAATTATAAAATTTTAATAAAGAAAGAATTTTGTAATATCATTATAAATGATGTTACTATATTCTCTGGATATTTGAATGATGGTGTATATATACTATCATAACCTATTTGTGTAGTCTATTCTACTGACAAGCACCCTAGATAAGATAATGTGTCTGATATCTATTTATGGCACTGTAGGCTAGGTCACATCAATAAGAATAGGATAAATAGGTTGACTCAAGAGGGTATCCTCGAAGTCAGTGATTGTGAATCACTTTCAACCTGTGAGTCTTGTCTACTTAAAAAAATGATCAAGTCACCTTTTACTATAAAAGATGAGAGTCATTGAGTTCTTAGGTCTAGTACCTATTGATGTATGTAGATCTGTGAACACTAGTGCCAAAGATGGATATCTCTACTTCATTACTTTCACAAATGATCTATCTAGGTATGGATATGTCTATCTGATGAAACATAAGTCAGATTCATTTAAAATATTCAAATGATTTCGAAGTGAAGTAGAAAAATAAACTGAGAAGAGTATTAAAACTCTTCAATCCAATCGAGGAGGGGAATACCTTTCTGTTGAGTTTCTCATATATCTAGGAGAAAATGAGATTCTCTCCTAATGGACTCTTCCAGAAATACCATAGTATAATAATATGTCTGAAAGAAGGAATCGAACTCTGTTAGACATGATCTGATCCATGATGGATTTTGCTAGCTTGTCGATATCCTTTTGAGGATATGCACTCGAATTGGCTTGCTATCTATTAAATAGGCTTTCAAGTAAGTCTATAATTAAAACTCTATATGAGATATGGATAGGGCGTAAGCCAGCACTTTCACATCTTAAGATCTAGGGGTGCCCAGCTTATATGAAATAATTAATCAATTATAAACTTGAACCTAGGTCTGACAAGTGCACATTCATAGGATACCCAAAAGAGACCAAAGGATATATCTTCTACCATGCTGATGAGCAAAAGATATTCATCAGCCTTAATGCAATCTTTATAGAAAAGGAGTTTCTTGGTGAAGGAATTGTTGCCTCTAAGATTAAACTTGATAAAGTTCAATAGATAGAAAGACCAACACCTATGGCTGAACCTAAATTGGATTTGATTAGATCAAATCCAGAGCCTAATATACCTACACCATTAAGGTGATCTGATAGAGTACTATATCAACCAGATAGATACTATGATTTTTTGGTTCGGAACAATGATCCCATCGAACTCAATGAGAATAATGAGAATCCGATCACCTATATGGATGCAATGCATAAACCTGATTTTGAGAAATGGCTTGAAGCCATGAAATTTGAGATGGAGTGCATGAAGGTCAATGACGTGTGGACATTGGTTAACCCATCTGAAGGGATTAAATTCCTTGGGTGTTAGTGGATCTTCAAGAGAAAGAGAAAAACAAAAGGGAAAGTGGAGACCTATAAAGCCCATCTGGTTGCTAAGGGGTATCGTCAACATTATGGTATTGACTATGATGAGACGTTCTCTCCTATGGCAATGCTCAAATCTATTTAGATAATACTTGTGATAGCTGTCTATCTGGATTATGAAATTTAATAGATGGATGTGAAGATAACTTTCCTAAATGAAGAGCTGACCAAAGAGATGTATATGATACTATTAGGATTTGTGGTACTTTCAAGCCTTGGAAGGCCATAGGAAGAGCCAAAGTATTGGCTCCAAGAGACTAGGATGAGCGTGAGTCCTAGGGCTTGTAAGGAATTTGGTATCACTCTTATATCAATTATTGGCGCATCGACCCGGCATCTCCTAGCTCTGATGCCATGTTGCAGAAGCCCCTGATCTTTAGCGTGGACCACAGAAGATCTTTGATGTTCTTTAAGGCAGCGTATCATAGATCCATCACCTAGATCTATGCTGGGGCACCTTCCTCCTTGGGCTTGAGAGAGGTGCCTCCTTTCTCTAAGGCTTCTTCAGGAACCTTGGATAACTACTCTAGAGAGAAGAGAGAAGAGAGGTTGAAGGGAGAAAAGATCTGTATTGATTGCACCCTTGAAAACCCTAATATAACCTATGTATTTATACATAGCCATTAGGCCCGACCAAAAACTCTCCTGGCTAACCCAATACATGAAAGCACTCATCGAGCCCATGCACACCCATGTCTCCCATGCTCTCATCCTCTGGATCTAAGCCTGACCCATATATGAGTTAGCCCTCTTAAGATCTCTCAAACCAAACCTTAAGACTCCTTGGATAAGTCTCTATCCTAGCCCTAAATAGACCCTCACGTAGCTTTGCCCGTAGACTGAGCCAGCTCAATCTCAGCACTGAGCCGACTAACCTGAGACTGGATCTGTTTGGGGTTAGGATAGGGACTTATCCTAAGGGTCTTAAGGCCTAGTTTGAGAGGTTTTAAAAGGGCTAACTCATGTATGGGTTGGGCTTAGATCTAGAGGATGAGAGCATGGAAGACATGGGTGTACATGGGCTCAATGAGTGCTTTCATGTATTGGGTTAGCTAGGAGAGTTTTTGATTGGGCCTAATGGCTATGTATAAATATACAGATTGTATTAGGATTTTCAAGGATGCAATCAATACAGATCTTTTCTTCCTTCAACCTCTCTTCTCTCTTCTCTCTAGAGTAGTTGCTCTAGGTTCCTAAAGAAGCCCTAGAGAGAGGGGGCGCCTCCCTTAAGCCCAAGGTGGGAGGTGCCCCAGCATAGATCTAGGTGATGGATCTATGATACGCTATCTTAGAGAACATCAAAGATCTTCTGTGGTCCATGCTAAAGATTAGGGGCTTCTACAACATGGCATTAGAGTTAGGTGATGCTAGGTTGATGCACCAACAATTGGTATCAGAGTGATACCGGATTCCTTACAATTGGTATTAGAGCCTGATGGTGTATGGAAGCAAAGAAGAAGTCATATAGGATAAAATCAAAAATCTGCACGAGTATTCCATGGTATGTCTCAGATCTACCTTTGATATTGCTATGATTTGGCCAACCAGGAATAGTAGGTTGAAGGTGGAGGCTGAGAGGATTAATAGAAAGGACTTTACCCAAGGTGGAAGGTTTGGATGCATGATTTGCTAGTCAATCTTGGTGGAAAAATTGAGGTGTATGATGGTCGATAAGGCAGGAAGCGCTGCTGTGCTACAGTAGTGCTTTCCTAGAGATGCAGGGCTGAGAGAGGCTCGACGATGTAGTAGCCAAGGAAGGTATCTCAGTAGAGAGAGCATCAGAGTTCTTTAGAAAGATGGGTAGTGTGGGGTTGTTGAAGAGAGGTTTCTCAAGGGATAATGATCGAAGGAAGGCTGAAGAAGCAACTATATGTCCTTCGATTGCAGGAAGACAGGGAAGTAGTTGAAGATGTATTCAATGGTTCGACTAGAGCATGAATTTACGAAGCCTTGGGGATGATGGAGATGGATGATCCATAGAGGTCTAGTAGGTTAGGACTGGAAGGCTGTAGAGCAATGTAGAGACGTGTCAGGGAGCGCTGAAGTACTGCAGGAGTGCTACTCTGGAGGCACAGGACTGAGAGAGGCTCGATGGTGCAGCAGTCAAGGGAGGTATCTTAGTAGAGAGTGTTAGAGGCATCTCAGTGAGATCAGGAGTAGGTCTCAGGGAGAGGTAGGAGGTCTCAAGGAGCGTCAGAAGGTCTCAGGCAGCTAGGAGTGTCCTGGATCAGGTTTCTTCTATAGGAGCATCAGGGAGAGTCACAGTTTAGTGGAGGATGGTTTGTGTATAGCAAGAGAGGATCCAGATACCTATAATAAGGTAGTATCAAGATGAGTCAGGGAGCACTGGAGTGCTGCAGTAGTGCATTCCTGGAGACACGGGGTTGAGAGAGGCTCGATGGTACAGCAATCGAGGAAGGTATCTTAGCAGAGAGTGTCAAGAGGCATCTGAGGCAAATAGAGAGCAGGTCTTAGGGGGAGTCATGGAGTCTCAAGAGCCTCAGAATGAGGTAGGTGGATCTGAGCCCAGGATAGGGTTTGAGTTGTAGTTCCTCCAGAGGCAACTAAAGTGATGGCTGGTGTAGGGGCAGAAGAGAAGAAGGATAGGATAGAATTCCCTAGGATTTAGTCATCGAATTTAGAAGAGTTGGATGAGCTCTTGGATTTTGGAGGTGCCTACAGGTTGTGGAGGTATCCGAGATGGCTTCGAAGAGGGCCGTAGAGCATAGACGATTCGAAGGGGCAACGATGGTGTTCGAGGTGCAACGACAGGCTCAATAGTGCAGTGTTGAGTGGTTGACCTTGAGGGACTCTATGATAGAGTCGACTTCTATGGCATCAGGTGGACTTTGGATATAGATGGAGCTTGGTAGTGGTAGCTTTACAAGTGGAGAAAAAAATTGGTATGAGTTCAGAGCTGAGGATCAGTGCTGGTGATGCATAGTTCCTAGTGGAGCGGCATGTGCAGATGGACAAGCATAGCTCCGAGGAGATCATGTCAGGTGGTACAGCATGTGCTGGTGCAGAAATGCTATAGGTTCTGCAGAAAAGTTCAGAGAAAGTAATGCAACTGCTAAGTAGAAAAGATCCTACAATTCCAAGATGGTGCCAAAAAGCAAGCACAGATCTTTAGCAGTGGAGGTGGTCATCCTAAAGGCCTCAAAGGTGTACAACAGTTGAAGAAGATTAGCAGAGGTGATGTTTGCACAAGTGCTATCAGGGTGCGCATCAACAGTAGGATCGTGTAGGAGTGCATTGCCAAGGGGTTCGCCAAGGCTTGGGGCACCAAGGTGGAGATTATGAGGATTGATGGTGCTCCCAAGCCTTGGGAGGCCACGAGAGGAGCCAGGGTGTTGGCTCCAGGGATTCCAAGGGCTTGGTTGGTGCTTCAAATACCCGAGATTCAGGGTGGAGAAAGGAACCAAAGCCAGGAAATTAAGACTGTAGAGAAGAGCTTTTCTATAGGTTAGCCAGCTCAGTTTTTGAACTTTGCTACTCGGGCTGATTTCTCTTTCGGCTTGCTTCCATCTTTCCATGACCTGTCTTCTCATGTTTCCAAGACTTGGGAGTGCCACTTTTGAGCTCACATTCTCCACCTTGGTGCTTCCAAGTTCTTGTGAATTCATCACTTCTCAATAAACCAATCCTTGCCATACACATCTGAAAGCTATCTTTGGGGAGTACCTTCGTGAGTGCATCAGACTGATTCTCCTTGGTATGGATCTTCATCAATTCCACTTCACCTTCCTCCTCCAGCTCTTTGGTCTTGTAGTATATTACGTCTATATGCTTTGTACGTGCATGATAGACTGGGTTCTATGCCAACAGCAGTCTACTCTAACTATCACTAAATAGTGTAACCTTGCTCTGCTCCACCCCCAACTCAATAATCAGCCTCCTAAGCCAAAGGGCTTTCTTTGCAGCCTTTGTCATTCCAATATACTCGGCCTTTATGGTAGACAAGGTCGTAATTGGTTGAAGGATTGATCTTCAAGATATCGATCCACCATACACGCAGAAGAGGTATCCAGTAGTAGACCTTCTTGTATCAAGATCTCCTGCATAATTCGCATCTACAAATCCTTCTAGAGGACTCGAACGTCTATCTTCAAATTCTTCTGACTATCCACTAAACACCAAACCATAATCCCTTATTCCATGCAGATATTGCAATATCCATTTCAATGCATTCCAGTGTTCCTTCCCGGGGTTAGTCATGTATCTACTAACTATGCTCACTGTATGTGTTATATCTGATCTACAACACACCATAATATACATCATACTACCTACAGCATTCGCATAAGGAACTTTTTTTATGTATTCTCTCTCCTCTTCTGACTACGGGCTTTGTAACTTGAAGAGAGATATATGACTAGGTAATGGCATCTCTATAGGTTTGGCCTTCTCCATCCCAAATCTCTCCAAAACTTTCTAGATATTGGGAATATGCGCTCTTCCCATACGGATCGATGTGATCATCGGTGATTAGCCAAGCAATCAAGAAAGTACTTCTTAGAGATCTCTGCGGAAGCACGATCAAATAAATCAAGGAATAGAGAAGAAGAAAAAAAGAGATTTTCGAGAAAAAAGAGCTTTTATTTAGCACATTTCAGTACTCTTACAACCTTGACCTATTTTCAGTATATATACTTTATAAAAGATCAAGCCCAAGTTCATAGAAAAACTCTCCAAACCCAAACAACCCACCTACACAAAATAATAACCCACGAAAATAGAGCCGGCCCAGTTTTAGACTGAGCCGACTAACCTACGATTGGGTCGGCTCAGTCCCAGACTGAGTTGACCCAGTTGTGTACCATGCTAATAGTCCAAAAATATTGCTCTCTCTCTAGATTTTTCTCTAAGACCTAGTCAATCCAGTCCTGGACTGAGCCGACCCAATTTTCAACTAAGCCAGCTCAGTCTCAGAGTGAGCCGGCCCAATTTCTGAACTTTACTATTGAGATTGATTCTTCTTTCGACTCACTCTCATCTTTCCATGACCTTTCTTCTCATATTTTCAAGACTTGGGAATACCACTTCTAAGCTCACATTCTCCACCTTGGTACTTCCAAGTCCTTGTGAACTCATCTCTTCTCAATAGACTCATCTGTGCCACACATCTCTGAAAGCTATCTCTAGGGAGTACCATCATGAGTGCATTAGACTGCTTCTCCTTAGTATGCACCTTCATCAGTTCCACTTCACCTTCCTCCACCAGCTCTTGATTCTATGGTATCTCATGTTTATATGCTTTGTGCGCTCATGATAGACTGGGTTCTGTGCCAACAACAGAGCACCTAACTATCACTGAATAGTGTAACCTTGCTTTGCTCCACCCCCAACTCATCAATCAGCCTCCTAAGCTAAAGGGCTTCCTTTGTAGCCTCCATTATCCCAATGTACTCGGCCTCTATGGTAGACAAGGCCATGATTGGCTAATGGATTAATCTCCAAAACACCAGTCCACCATATACGTAGAAGAGGTATCCAGTAATAGACCTCCTTGTATCAAGATCACCAAGATAATTTGCATCAACAAATCCTTTCAGAGGATCTAAACCTTCACACATCTTCACAGATTGTTCTCCAAATCCTCCCAACTACCCACTAAACACCAAACCATAATCCCTTGTTCCATGTAGATATCTCAATATCCATTTCAATGCTTTTCAGTATTCCTTTTCGGGGTTTGCCATGTATCTACTAACCGTGCTTACAGCATGTGCTATATTTGATCTACAGCACACCATAGTGTACATCACACTACCTATAGCATTTGCATAAGAGACTCGTTCCACGTACTCTCTCTCCACTTTTGACTGAAGGCACTGTAACTTGGAGAGAGATATATGGCTCGATAATGGCGTCTCTATAGGTTTGGCCTTCTCCATCCCAAACCTCTCCAGAACATTCTAGACATACTTTTCTTATGACAAATGGAGCACTTCTTTGCACCTATTTCTACAAATCTCCATTCCAAGGATTTTCTCAATTGGACCCAAATATTTTATCTCAAATTTAGATGATAATGCCCTTTTCAATCTTTTCATAGCATCCATGCTTCTACTAGCTATGAGTATATCATCTACATACAATAATAGGTACAGAGCATCCTTCTCATCTACATCCTTGACGTAGATACAACAATCATGTTCACATATGCTGAAACCCAGGCTCAAGACAAAGCTATCAAACCTTCGATACCACTGATGAGGGGATTGTTTTAAGCCATACAAAGACTTCCTAAGTAAACACACATTTTCTTCCTATCCCGTCTCTATGAAACCATCTGGCTGCTTCATGTAGATTCTTTCCTCCAAAGTCCCATGAAGGAAGGCCATCTTCACGTCCATCCCTTCCAATTTCATGTTGTGCTGTGCCATCAGTGACAGCGAAACTCGAATAGATGTATGACGCACCACAGGAGAGAAAATTTCTATGTAGTCAATCCCTTCCCTTTGTGAGTATCCCTTTGCTACCAGCCTTGCTTTGAATCTGATTCCATCTTGTTCTGAAGGTGCTTCTTTCTTTGTGAACACCTACTTTAAGCCAATAGGTCGAGCACCCTCTAGAAGATCCACCAGCTGCCATATCTGATTCTTTTCAAGTGATTCCATCTCCTCCATCATGGCCTACATCCATGAATCATGATCCTCACTCTCCATGGCCTCTGCATAATTCTCTGGATCTTCATTAGCAGTGATGAGTGCATAGGAGATAACCTCATTAATGCCATATCTGATCGGTCTTCTAATAGTATGCTGGAGCTTGCGCAAAACCACTCCCACTGGCACATCTCTGTCTAATGTCTGTGGCTGCTCCTGTATATCTATTTGAATTACTGGCCCTTCATGCTGATTTTTAATCTGAGATAATATTTTTCTACCTAGCTCCACCTCAACAGGAACACTCTTGTAAGTGGATGTAATCTACATGCCATCATTCTCTAACTGGCCACCGCTGTTCACCTTTGTTTCTCCAGTTCCATCTATCCCAGACCTCCTCAAGATGCTCTTCTCATCAAAAATAACATCCCTACTGATCACTAACTTTGGTGCCTGAGAGTCCCATAGCAAGTACCCCTTGACTCCTTATGGATACCCTATGAATGTCATCTTATGAGATTTTGGATCCAATTTGCTCCTCTCGATTGCCTCCACATGCGCATAGCTATGCAACCGAAAACTTTCAGGGGGTCAAGTTTCACCTTCTTCTCACTCCAGACCTCTTCTAGAATGCCTCCATTCAGCTAATAATGAGGGGACTTGTTCATAAGAAAATAAAAAAAAATTAGAGCATGACCCCAAAAGGACTTTGGGAGTGATGTCTACAGCCTCAAACTCCGTGCCTTCTCGGTCAGTGTTTGGTTCATTCTCTTCATAATACCATTCTGCTGGGGAGTCATCCTCACTGTGTAGTGGCATTTAATGTCATTTTTCTCACAATATCTTCTGAACTCTAGGCTAGTATACTCCCCTCCATTGTCCGACCTCAGACACTTTACCTGTCTCCCTGACTCCTTCTCTACTTCAGCTCTCTAGGTTCTAGACTGGGCAAACACCTCTAATTTTTCTCTGATCAGATAAATTCATACCTTCCTTAAGAAATCATCAGCAAAAGTAATAAAGTATTTTGCCCCATCTCTAGCTGATATAGGAGCCGGTCCCCACACATCTGAGTGCACTAAATCTAGCACTCCCTCGCTGCGCTTGGTACTTTTGGCAAACTTCATCCTATGTTGTTTGCCAAAGATACAAGGCTCACAAAGATCTATGCCTTTCTTCTTTAGGGCTGGGATCATACCTCTTCTGCTTAGTTCTATGAGCCCATGGTCACTCATATGACTTATCCGATGGTACCACAGTCAATATAAAATCTGCTCTTCCTGTGCCACTGTTAGCACCTCTACACTATCATTTACTACTGAGCCTTTCATTCTGTAAAGATTGTTGCTCAGTCTTCTACCTCTCATTACCATTAAAGCTTTTTTGAAAATTTTTAGACATCCACTCCCAGTCTAGCTACTAAAAGCATAACCCTACTCCTCCAAGTAGCCCAAAAAAATCAAATTCTTTTTCAACTTTGATACATGCCTGATATTTGATAATGTACGAATGATTCCGTCATACATGCTTACGTTGATAGAGCCAATTCCAGCTACTTTGCATGGGTGATCATCTCCAAGGCTGACACTTTCACCATCGACCTTCTGGTAGGTAGCAAATCACTCCCGATGAGAAGTATAGTGGTGCGAGCATGCTGAATCTAATATCCACATAGTATCATACTCTGTGGATCCATCTGATACAACTAGTAGGTTTTCTCCACTGCTCACAGAAGTTGTATCATCTTTCTTACTGGCCTTTCTTTTTTTTGATCTCAAAAGGAGACAATCTCTCCTTAGGTGTCTAGGCTGATGATATTTATAATATTTCAATGTCATCTTCCTCTGATCATGAGACTTTGACCTACTCTTGGATTTTTTTTTATCTTCTCATTTGATCTTTCCTGTCTTTTGTTCACAGCTAAGATCTCAGACTTAGGGTCTCTCTTGCAGATCTTGTTCCTTTGCTTATTTGATCTGAGCACATCAATAACCTCTTCATAGTTTAGGATCTTCTTTTCATAAACTAGAGTTATTATGAGACCATCATACGAACTTGGGAGAGAATATAATAGTAGCAATGCCCGATCCTCCTCGTCGATCTTCACATCCAAACTCATCATCTCAGAACGTACCTAATTGAACCTTTGGATATGTGCAACAAGATCTCTACCTTCGGGCATCCTCAAACTATATAGCTATTTCTTCAACCACAGCTTGTTCGTCATGTTCTTCTCCATGTATGTATTCTCCAGTCTCTCCTAGAGCTCCTTTGCCATAGTCTCTGTGCAAACCTTGGGCAAAATCTGATTGGGCAAGCATATCCGAATTGTGCTAAATGCAATTTTCTCCAACTCTTCCCAATCCTCAGCACTAATCTTTTTCGATCTTTTTTTTATTGAGACCGTGTAGATCCTCTGCTGAACCAACAAATCCTTTACTCTTTGCTACCATAGGATAAAGTTTTCCTTACCATCGAACTTCTCAAAATCTACCTTAAATCCACTTGATCCCATGACTTCAAATAAGTCAAGAACAGACCCCTAACATTCTTTATGATCACACACCAGTAAAACTACCTATTGCTGTAGAATCTGATTGACGTCGGATCAAGCTGGAGTCGAGAAAGAAGAGGTCACCATCGGTGACCTACAAAATAAAGTTCCACCCAGAGTCAATGGTGGTGGCTCCAACAGGATCCTCTGACAATCAAGTCAGCTCTTTTAACCAATAGAAATGGAGTACTCAAATAAGAATTCATGAGAATTTTGGAAAAAAGAAGAGAGCTTAGAGAAAACATATTTGGAGGATCCCTTTTTATAGGAGCCTATAGCAGATTGATAGTGATGGTTGTAACCATCCGATAGTGGGCCGCTCGGGGCCATATGGAGTTTGTTACAGAGAGAGGTATCCATTATTGTGATGTGGCCATTCGGTAGTAGGCCACTCAGAGCCATGTAGAGTTTGTTATGGAGAGTGATGTCCATTGTCATGAAGTGGCCGTTCGATGAGATTTAATAGTCAAAGTTCGGAGGAAGTAGGTGTTGTTTGGTTAAGAGCTTTGTCATACATCAATTTCAGGAGAGTTCGAACTTCTAAAGAAAACACGGCTAGAGGAGATCATCCGAAAAGAATGCTAGTTGAAATTCGAAAGGAATCCACTGGAGGAATCCAGATGGAGTTTGACTAATGGAGAAGTCTAGGAGGAGTCCGACTGGTGGAGAAGTTCGATCAAAGAAGAAGTCTGAAAGGAGTTTGGCTCTTGGAGGAATTTGGAAGGAGTTCAACTCCTAGAGTTAACCAGCTCCAAAAGAAGTTCGGCTCCTAGAGGTATTCGACTGAAGGAGGAGTCCAAAAGGAGTTTGACTCCTGGAGTTAACCGATTGAAGGAGAAATTCAAAAGAAGTTTGGCTTCTAAAGGAACTTGACTGAAGGAGAGATCCGGAAGGAGTTCAGCTCCTATAGAAATTTGACTGAAGGTGGAGTCCAGAAGGAGTTTGGCTCTTGGAGGGATTCAAAAGGAGTTTAGCTCCTGAAGTTAATTGACTGAAGGAGAGATTTGGAAGGAGTTCAGCTCCTGGAGGTATCCGATTGAAGGAGGAGTTCGGCTCCTGGAGGAACTTGACTGAAGGAGAGATTTAGGAGGAGTTTGGCTCTTATAGAAATTCGACTGAAGGAGAAGTCTGAAAGAAGTTCGGCTCTTGGAAGTATCCGACTGAAGGATAGATCTGGAAGAAGTTTGGCTCCTGGAGGAACTTGATTGAAGGAGAGATCCAAAAGGAGTTCGGCTCCTGTAGAAATCCAACTGAAGAAGAAGTTCGAAAGAAGTTTGGCTTCTGGAGGTATCCAACTGAAGGAGAGATCCGAAAGGAGTTTAGCTCCTGGAGGAACTTGACTGAAGGAGAGATCCAAAAGAAGTTTGGCTCCTGTAGAAACTTGACTGAAGGAGAGATCCGGAAGGAGTTTGGCTCTTGTAGAAACTGATTGAAGGAGAGATCCAGAAGGAGTTCAGCTCCTAGAGAATCCGACTAAAAAAGGGATCCGAAAGAAGTTTGGCTCCTAAAGGAACTTGATTGAAGGAAAGATCTGGAAGGAGTTCGACTCCTATAGAAACTTGACTGAAGGAGAGATTCGAAAGAAGTTCGGCTAGGGTTCAACTATCGGATGAATTTGGCTACTGAATGAGTTCAGCCGCTTGAGGGGTTCGACCACTGAAGGAAGAATTTTTGATCGAAGCTCCTCTGGGATTACTAGTTGCATTTAGCTAAGCATCAAGTTGGACTTCGGTGGGTGCAGGATTTATCCCCAATAATAGTCCCCCCACTCTCGAGTTTGAAATTTGAAGGAAGAAAGTACAAAAAAGGCAACTACCAAAGTTCTTTTTCAGACTCTATATCTGTTGGGGTTGAAGCTCTAAGGAGACCTTATCTACAGCCGAGGTTGATGTTGAAGTTGAGTCTCGGAGGAGATCTTGCCTCCAGTCGAGGTCCAAGGAGATCTTATCTTCTGTTAACGTTGCGGTTGAAACTCATAGGAGATCTTGTCTCCAGTCAAGGTTGAAGTTGAAGTTGAAGCTCAGGAAAGATCTTGTATCCAGTCGAGGTTGAAGTTGAAGTTGATGTTAGATATATGTGCCCTAGAAGCCAGAATTGGCTGACACTTGTAATACACTTCTAGGGGCAAAATTGTAATTTCGACTATAATCAATAAAATGGGTTATTTTCTATCACACCTGTGTATTTAGTGTCTGTGATACATCCTTTAAGTTAATGATAATGATAATTTATATTTTCCAGAGTTGAAAATTTAAGACATGAATAATCATTATTAACTCATAAATAGCTCCCGACCATAGGATCATCACGAGGATGGTGATTGATCCAGAAGGTTGGTGTACGATCGCTTCTCTTTAGTAGATGAGTCTTGAGTCTACGGTGTGGAGACACCGGAGTGAGAGTACAGGTACTCATTAGAGAACGAGGGCACTGAGCGTGACCACCTCGAGTAGTCATTAGGAGTCTACCTTCTCGTCAATGACAACTCGATGCTGCAGTAGTGTGTCTGGTTCTTTGACCTGAGATGCATCGGCAGTTCACCTTAAGGTTTAGTTTGACTACACCATTACTCGGTCTCCTAGCCATATGGAACCCTGGTGTATGTTGCTATGGCATGTTCATTGTAGGAACTGGATTGCATCAAGATGGGATCTATCTACCTCGGTGGTAGAGGAGCAGCCCTATAGATTAATCATGAGAATCAAGCTGAAGCCCATGGCCATGGCAGAGTGAAATAATAGAAAGAGTTTCTATTTAGATTTTCACACATTGGACTCGAATGAATGATTACATCATATGACAGAGACTAGGGTTTGACGAGTTTACCTTAACCCTAATCTGATCGGGCTCAAGATAGAAGAAACTTAATCACAAGGTAGCTGCACCAAGAGGTTCACATTCACTCTGATGGTGCCACCATATATGCTAGTGTCACTGGGGATTTTTGGGAGCAAATTAGAATGATTTAGATGATCGATCATTCTAGCTGTTCGAATTAGAAGAGTTTCTTGATTCATCAGAAAGGAGTTTCGATTGATGTCTATGATAGAGATCATGCACATATCCCATTGACCATACAGAACTGAACCTAACTAGGTCACACAAAAAGGTTTGAATCTGATGATCATCAATTGAACTGATCTAGTTCAATTGATCAATGAGATTCAATTAGTTCAAGAAAATCGTGCTAGCGACTCGTTGAACTAACTTCTTCTTTTACTATCACAAATAAGTTGTTACTGACATGACCAAAGAGTTTGTGCTCAATCAGAGGCCTTCATATGTCTAACTGGAGGTTGTCAAGTTAGAGAAGGTTGCTTATTTATATAAGACATTACTGCCATTTGGTCACCTGCCATTTCTTGTTCTTTGACTTTGGTTCAAAGTCTACCTTTGACTGGTCAAACAGACCATTGATTCTTTGACTTTTGTTCCATGTTCACGCCACCTATTGGAGAGCTGGTGGGGCCTGTTCCCCCTGCCAGAACCTGCAAGGAGAAGGGCGCATGCCAAGGGCGTGAGCCCAAGTTGGAGGCGCTTTAAGTCCTTGTTGACAGGACTTCCACCTCCCTTTTGGATTCCAATCAGAGTTTTACTAAGAATCCAGTTTGGCTGGTCTTAGGTGCCTTCTAAGGAGGAATCCAGGGGTCTCTTTTCCCACCAATCAGATTTAGATCTGATTTCACAAAGGGTTGTGATTGGTTGGGAGGTAGAGGAGTTGGATCACGCTTAGTCTATAAATAAGACCCTGCGCCCAACTCAGATTCAATGCTAATGCAATTCAATTGAGAAACCCCATGCCCCAAGGCTGCCTCTCCCCTCCTCCTCCATGCCATAGCTTCTTCTCCCCTTGCTCTCCACATCCAAAAGGTGTTTTGGACTTAGGTTGGTGCATTCCAGATCAAAAGAAAGGCGATCAAAAGAAGAAGGCTGCGTTGCTGCAAAAGGACGACTGCAGATCTTCAAAAGAGTTTTGAAGATCCTCCAGATCAGATCCAGATCTGATTTTTGGAGGCATGATAGAGAAGAAGAGGATCTCTAGATCCAACCTGAGTGGATATCGATAGAGGCCAGGCGCTTGCGTGGCTAGATCCAGAACCTTCCGCTGCAATCAGGATCATCTACAGGGTAATAGAATTACCCAAATCAGGTAAATTAAATTTGATTTAATTAATCTTATTTTATTTTATTTATTAAAATAATAAGAATCAGATCTAAAACATATCAAGATCTGATTGGGATCAAGAGAAAAATTTAGAAATATATCTCTTGATCTGATCAAATCTGGACGAACCTGGATCGAAAAATCAAGATTTCCCTTCAGTTGAAACTCGGGGGAGATCTCATCTCCGGTCGAGGTCCAAGAAGATCTTATCTTCTGTTGATGTAAATGTTGAAGGAGCTCGAGGGAGATCTCATCTCCAGCCAAGGTCTAGGAAGATCTTATCTCCTCTTCTCACCTCATCTAAAATGAACAATGCCTTCGACTTTGCTCACGTAAGGATGAGGTTCTCCTCCTATTCCTAACGAACTATAGGGGCACATAAGAGCTATTGTCAGGACCTCTCCCTCCATCTCATCTAAAATGAATGAAGTCTTCAACTTTGCTTATATTAGGCCTAGGGCTGTAGGGGCGCATAAGAGCCATTGTCAAGGCCTCTCCGCTCATCTCGTCTAAAATGAACGAGGCCTTCAACTTTGCTCGCATTAGGATGAGATTCTCCTCCTGCTCCTAACGGGCTGTAAGGGTGCATAAGGGTCGTTGTCAGGGCCTCTCCCTCATCTCGTCTAAATGAACGAGCCTTTGACTTTGCTCGCGTTAGGATGAGATTCTCCTCCTATTCCTAACAGGCTATTAGGATGCATAAGGGCCATTGTCAGGGCCTCTCCCCTCATCTCATCTAAAATGAATGAGGCCTTCGACTTTGCTTGCATTAGGTGAGGGTCTCCTCCTATTTCTAACGGGCTATAGGGGCACATAAGGACCGTTGTCAGGACCTCACCCTTCATCTCGTCTAAAATGAATGAGGCCTTCGACTTTGCTCATGTTAGGATGAGGTTCTCCTCCTGTTCCTAATGGGCTATGGGGGCACATAAGGGTCGTTATCAGGGCCTCTCTCCCCATCTCATCTAAAATGAATGAGACCTTCGACTTTGCTGCCGCATTAGGATGAGGTTCTCCACCTATTCCTAACGGGTTGTGAGGGCACATAAGGGCCATTGTCAGGGCCTCTCCCCCTATCTTTTCTAAAATGAACGAGGCCTTCGATGTTGCTCACGTTAGGATGAGATTCTCCTCCTATTCCTAATATGGCTACTTTTGATTGTTTCTTTCCTATCATCACATAGTTCTTGCACCAAGAAATAATATTATTGAAATGAAGGTATTTTATTAAAGAAAAATTACTGGTAGTACATCCTCAGATTTTCTGAGTTCTAAGGTCGCGGAAGCGTTGTTCCTTCGAGCTCCTTTAGGTGATAAGTTTTGAGCTGGACGACCTCCTCTAGCTCATATGGGCCTTCCCAATTTAGGATAAGCTTTCCCTGACTCTGAGGCTGAGAGATGGTGGTTCATCGAAGTACTAAGTCTCCCTCTCTAAATATTTTACTTTTGACTCTAGAGTTATAGTATTGGGCCATCCTTCATTTGTAGGCCGCCATCCAAACCTGGGCTTCCTTCTTTTTTTCTTCCAATAGGTCAAGGTTGACTCTGAGGTCCTATGGGTTATGCTGCTCGTTGAAGGCCACGACCCATGCTAGTGGGAGCTTAAGTTCGATTAGGATGACTGCCTCCATTCCAAAGGCTAAGATGAATGATGTTTTCCTAGCCGACAGCCTTTGAGTAGTTTGGTACGCCTAGAGGATGTGATAGAGTTCGTCCACCAGGGCCCCCTTGCTCTATCAAGCCTTGTCTTGATGCCTTGCAGTAGGATTCGGTTGGTCACTTTAGCTTCCCCATTTACCTATCGATGAGCTTCTGATGTGAGGTGGTGGAAGATGTTTAGGTCATCGCAGAACTCGGCGAACCTCATCCCAGCGAACTGTCGCCTGTTATCTATTATGAGAGTTCGAGGTAGATCGAACTAGTAGATTATTGACTTTCAGATGAAGTTCTATACCTTGGCCTTAGTAATTTTTGCTAGTGGTTCGGCTTCGACCCATTTGGTGAAGTAGTCGATCACGATCAGAAGAAACTTTCGTTGCCCGAATGCCATCGAAAAAGGGCCAAGTATGTCCATTCTCTACTATGCAAATGGCCAAGGTGCACTTAGTGGAGTAAGCTCGGAGGCTGGCTGTCTTTGTATATTTGCATTCCTCTGATAGTGGTCATATTTTCTAACATACTCCATAGAATCATGGTATAAGATCGACCAATAGTACCCTTATCGAAGTAGTTTTTATGACAGGGACCTGGCTCCTACATGACTTCCATAGATTCCCTCGTGCACTTTCCATAATGCGAAGTCGGCCTCTGAAGGTCGAAGATATCTCAGCAACGGTAGCGAATACGACCTTTTATACAACTTGCCCTTATACAAAACATACCGAGAGGCTTGATTCCTGAGTTTTTGAGCTTCTTTCAAATCATGAGGAAGAACTCCCTCTTTGAGGTAGGCAACCAATGGGTCAATCCAGCTTGGCTCGAGCTCGATCTGCATAATGACCTATGATTCCTCTGAGCTTAGGCATTTTAGAATTTTGAAAAAATACTTCTTTGGATAGTCCGGCTGGGGCTGAAGTGGCCAATTTAGAGAGGAGGTCGGCTCTTATACTTTCTACCCTCAGAATCTGTCGAATGCCAAAACTGTCGAAGGCTGGAGTCAAATCTTTTACTTTCTCAAGATATTTCATCATACTTTTCTTTCGTGTTTCATAGTTTCCACCAACTTGGCTGACCACTAATTGAGAATCACTGTAGACTTGAAGTCGATCTACTTTTAACTCTCTTGCTATTTTTAACTTGGCGATCAGTGCTTCATATTTCGGTCCCATTATTAGTTATAGGAAATTTGAAGCATAGCGCATACTCAGCGATGATTCCCTTGGAGCTGACTAAGACTAACCCAGCACCTGCTCCGATGGAGTTGGACGAACCATCCACGTACAAGGTCCAAAAATCATCGAAAAGGTTGACACTATCTTTGGGGAGGCTCGATTGCGACAATAGAGCATCGACCTCATTCTGTTCAAGCTCGGCATCATCAGGAATGGTATATTCTACTATAAAATCTGCTAATATCTAGGCTTTGATCGATGACTAGAGTTGATAATTGATGTCGAACTCTGTGAGCTCAGTCGCCCATTTTGCGATTCTTTCGGAAGCATTCGTTCGATGAAGAACTGCTTTTATTGATTGATCCATGAGGACCATTATGGTTTGCCCCTGAAAGTAAGGTCGGAGTTTTTGGCAGCGATTAGAAGAGAGTAGATCAATTTCTCTAGCTTAGAGTACCTGATCTTTACATCCCTTAGGATCCAGCTTATGTAGTAGACCAGTCGCTGCATCTTCGCTTCCTCCTTGACCAGGACTACTGCTAAAGCCACCGAGGAGACTGCTAGGTACAAGAATAACTCTTCTCTGGGTTCGGGCTTTGCCAGCAGTGGGGGTGAGCCGAGGTAGTTTTTTAGCTCCTCAAATGCCCGTTGGCACTCCGTCATCCAGCAGAAGTTTTTTGGTTGCTTGAGAACTTGGAAGAAGGGCATGCATCGCTCGACCAATCTTGAGATGAAGCGATTTAGAGATGCCATTTTTTCAGTTAGACGCTGAACTTCTTTGATTGTTCTTGGAGCAGTCATCTCTTAAATAGCTCAGATTTTCTCTAGATTTGCTTCAATCCCATGCCTTGACACCATAAACCCCAGATACTTTCCTGAGGTCATACCAAAAGTGCACTTGGTCGGGTTCAACTTCATCTTCTATTTTTTGAGTGCACTGAAGGTCTCTTCAAGGTCAGCAAGGTGGTTTATAGAAGCTCGACTTTCAATGAGCATGTCATCCACATACACCTCTATATTACGATCGATCTGCTCCTTGAAGATCTTGTTGATCAAGCGCTGATACATTGTTCCTGCATTCTTAAGCTCGAAGGACATAACCCTATAACAGTAAAGACCACGATCAGTAACAAAAGTAGGTTTTCTCCTCATCTGTCAGTGCCATCCGTATCTGGTTATAGTCGAAGAAGGCATCCATGAAGGTGAGGAGCTCATGGCCCGAGGTTGCATCTACCAGCTGATCAATCCTGGGAAGAGGGTAGCTATCCTTTGGGCAGGCTTTGTTCAGCTTTTTGAAGTCTATAAACATCCTCCACTTGTTTGCCTTTTTGACGAGGATCACATTTGAGACCTAGGTCAGATAGTTAACTTCTTAGATGAATCCAGCTTTGTGGAGCTTGTCTACTTCTTCTTCGATCATTTTCTACCTCTCCGGGACGTGGTTGTGCATCTTCTCTTTTATTGATCGATACTTAGGATCAATGGTTAGTCGATGTTCCATGACTTCGATGTCAATTTCAGGCATATCCGATGGGACCTAGGCGAAGACGTCCGCATTCTTCCTGAGGAAGATGATGAGTTGCTTCCAAACCTCATCCCCCAAGTTAGAGCTGATCTGCACTATGTGATCCGCATTCCCATCATTTAAGGGAACAGAAACGAGGTCCTCTATAAGCTCACCCCGCTCCTCGGTGAGGTCATCACGGACATCTAGCCCATCAACAAGATAAGGATCAAAATGTTCTTCCTTATGTAGGGTGATTGAGTAGCAGTGCCTTGCCAAAGCTTGACCTCTCCTGACCTCTTCGATCCCATGACTTGTCGAGAACTTCATCTTAAAATAATAAATTGATACCACTACTTGAAGTGCATTTAGACTAGGTCGATCGAGAAAAGCATTATAGGCAGATGGAGCCCTTACGACTAAAAAATTGATCTATGCCTTAGCCAGCTACAGACGTTGCCCTGCAATCACAGCCAAAGTTATTATGCCTTCAACTGGTACGGCATCGTCAGTGAAGCCTATCAACAGAGAGTTCATAGGCCCTAAGTGGTTATTGAGTAAGGACATTTTCGAGAAAGCATTATAAAACAATATGTTGGCCGAGCTTCCATTATTTACCAAAATGCGGCGTACATCATAATTGGCAATATTTAAAGAAATTACAACCATGTCATTATGCGAAAATTAGACTCCTTGGGCATCTGCCTCAGTAAAGGTTATGGGTTCCTCAGTCCTCTGTCTCCTCACTAATCCCTTGAATCCACCAGCCTCTTCTCACTGAAGTCCCCCCGAGATAGTGTTGATGATGCCAAGAGGCGATCAATCTTCTTGTTGATCCTCCCTCTTAGTGGTTCAAGCTGTGGTAGTGCGCTTGGCCAATTTTTTCGCCCTTCAGGTCGATGCCGTAGGAATCGACCGAGTCTGCCTTGCCTGATGAGCTCCTTGATCTCATCGTGGAGCCGAATAGACTCCTCAATATTGTGACTATGGTCATGATGATAAAGGCAAAACTTGTTAGGATTATGCTTGCTGGGGTGAGTACGCATCCTTTCGTGTCTCGATAGTTGCTCCTTGATTTCCATCAGCATTTGAATTTTTGAAGCATTGAGAGGAGCGTAGTTATAAAATTTTTGGAGGAAAGAACCCCGCCGCACCCTTCTGTCGGGGTTTCCCTGCCTCCAAGCCTGAGGAGGAGTTCGGACTTGCTTGTGCTTAGAGGAAGTTTGGGAGCGCGATCAAGCTTAACTCGGCTTTCCTTCCTCAGCGGGCCTATCCGGCTCGTCAATTCACCGCTCTCCAATGGCTTCATTATCCCTGACCTTGAAGGCCTCTTCAGCTCGGGCATAAACTTCAGTCCGAGCCAGCATATCGATAAAGTCCCTAGGGTACTTCTTTTTTAGGAAGAACAGCAAATCATTCTTTTGAAGACCATCCTTGAGTGCGGCCATTGCAACTGACTGGTCCAAGTTTCAGACCTCCAATGCAGCTACATTAAACCAGGTGACATAAGTCTGGATGAATTCTCCCTCCTTTTGCTTGATGTTCATCAAGAAATTCGAACCTCGATGGGGACGTCGGCTGCTAACGAAATGAGCCACAAACTGATGGCTCATCTAATCAAAGAAAAAGATGGTACCCAGCTTAAGGGTTGAGTACAATTCTTGGCTGCTCTCTTGAGGGTGAACGAGAAAGCTCGGCACAAGATGGCATCTGGCATGCCGTGGCACAGCATCATCATTCAAAAGGCCTCCAGGTGGTCGATCGGATTGGTGGTCCCATTATAACTCTCAAACTAAGGGAGCTTGAAGTTTGGCAGGATCGATTCTTACAAAATCATCTACAAAAAAGAATGGTCAGTGCAAATATCGTTACCATGGGTGGAGAGAGCGTGACGGAGTTCTTCAATTTTTTGGCTCATTTTCTGAAGCTTTTGATCAAGGAGATCTTCACGATCATTGATCTCCAGGGTTTTTTGGCTGAGCGGGTGTGAAGCCTCTCCCTGGGTCGAGTCATGGTTCAAGCAAGGATCCTCCATCCTCTGCTTCTCCTTTTCTGAGATCAGCGATTGGGCAACCCAAGTTGACTATCCCAAGATCGGATCATAGGGCTTCGGAGAGGCCTGCTCCGATCGAATCGATGCTAGGGCCTACCAACGTATGGCCTACACTACCTCTGTAAGACCATGAACCTACTGAACCAATAGGTTAAACTACTCCGCATCCACCATGGCCGTAGGCGGAGTCTGAGTTATCGAGGCTGGAGCGGGAGCAGATAGATCTGGATGGGATCTGGCTGTAGAGGTCATTGATCGCTGGGTCGAAGCTTTCCTAGGAGGCATTTTTTCTCGAGAAAGAACTCTAGAGAGGAAGAAGAGAGATCGCTGTCGAGCACTCCTTTCAGAACAAGAGAACCTCAAGAATAGAAGTCCCTTCCTCTAGCATCAATTCTATTGCTGCAAAATCTGTTTGACACCGGATTGAGCTGGAGTCGAGGAAGAAGAGATCACCGTCGGTGATCTACAAAATAAATTTTCGCCCAGAGTCAGTGGTGGTGGCTTTGGTAGGATCCTCTGATGATCAAGTCAGCTCTTCTGACCAACAAAAATGAATTGCTCAAGTAAGAATTCAGTAGAGTTTTGAAAAGAAGAAGAGAGTTTAGAGAAAATGTATCTAAAAGATTTTTTTTTATAGACGAAGCCTGTAGCAGACTGATAGTGACGGTTGTAACCATCTGATAGTGGGCCGCTTGGGGCCACATGGAGTTTGTTATGGAGAGAGATATCCATTATTGTGATGTGGCCGTTCGGTAGTGGGCCGCTCAAGGCCACGTGAAGTTTGTTATGGAGAGTGATGTCCATTATCATGAAGTGGTCATTCGTTGAGATTTAATAGTTAAAGTTCAGAGGAAGCAGGCATTGGTTGGTGAAGAGCTTTGACATACATCAATTCTAGGGGAGTTTGGACTCCTAAAGGGAATAAAGCTAGCGGGGATCATCCAAAAGGAATGCTAGTTGAAATCCAAAAAGAATCCACTGGAGGAATTCAGATGGAGTTCAACTGATGGAGAAGTTCAGGAGGAGTCCGACTGGTGGAGAAGTTCGACCAAAGGAGAAGTTCGGAAGGAGTTCGGCTCCTGGAGGGATTCGAAAGGAGTTCGACTCCTGGAGTTAATCGACTGAAGGAGAGATCCAGAAGGAGTTCGGCTCTTAGAGGTATTCGACTAAAGGAGGAGTCTGAAAGGAGTTCAACTCCTGGAGTTAATCGACTGAAGAAGAAATTCAAAAGGAGTTCGATTCTTGGAGGAGCTTGACTAAAGGAGAGATCTGAAAGGAGTTCGGCTCTTGTAGAATCCAACTAAAGGAGGAGTCCAAAAGGAGTTTGGCTCCTGGAGCGATTTAGAAGGAGTTTGGCTCCTAAAGTTAACTGATTGAAGGAGAGATCCGGAAGGAGTTCGGCTCCTGGAGGTATCCGACTGAAGGGGGAGTTCGGCTCTTAGAGGAACTTGACTGAAGGAGAGATCCGGAAGGAGTTTGGCTCCTATAGAAATCTGATTGAAGGAGAAGTCCAGAAAGAGTTTGGCTCCTAGAAGTATCCGACTGAAGGATAGATCCGAAAGTTATTTGGCTCCTAAAGGAACTTGACTAAAGAAGAAATCTGGAAGGAGTTCGACTCCTATAGAAATCCATGAAGAGGAGTCCAGAAGGAGTTTGGCTTCTGGAGGTATCCAACTGAAGGAGAGATCCAAAAGAAGTTTGGCTCCTAAAGGAACTTGACTAAAGGAGAGATCCAGAAGGAGTTCGGCTCCTATAGAAATTTGACTGAAGGAGAGATCCGAAAGGGCTCTTGAAGAAATCGGACTGAAGGAGGGATCTGAAAGGAGTTTGGCTCTTGGAGAAACTTGACTGAAGAAGAGATCCGAAAGGAGTTCGGCTGCTGTGGAAACTTGACTGAAGGAGAGATCTAGAAGGAGTTTGGCTAGGTTTGCTCATTGGATGAGTTCGGCTACTGAATGAGTTTGGCCACTTGAGGGGTTCGGCTGCTGGAGGAAGAATTTTCAATCAAAGATCCTCCAGGATTACCAGTTGCATTAGGCTAAGCATCAGACTGGACTTCGATGGGTGCGGAATTTATCTCCAACACTATCCTTCACAAAAAATCTAACTAGTCCTAGATTCTCTTTCCAAACTTCTGTATCACCGTTCCTCCATATAAACAATCTCCACCTCAATCCAGAGACAACCACGAAGCAAACTAGAAGTTTTTAGGATAAAACCTGATGCAATAGATCCTTGATGTAGTAAATCCTAGGTGTCTTCCTTCCTTCCATGCAACACCGCTCTGATATCAAATGCGGGGAATATGCGCTCTTCTTACATGGATCGGCATGGCCATCAGTGATTAGCCAAGCAAATCAAGAAAGTACTTTTTAGAGATCTCTGGGGAAGCACGATCAAATAAATCAAGAAATAGAGAAGAAGAGAAGAAGAGATTTTTGAGAGAAAAGAGTTTTTATTCAGCACATTTCAGCACTCTTACAATCTTGACCTGTTTCTAGTATATATACTTTACAAAGGGTCAA
The DNA here is from genome assembly GCA_006176705.1 of Cocos nucifera. Taxonomy (NCBI): domain Eukaryota; kingdom Viridiplantae; phylum Streptophyta; class Magnoliopsida; order Arecales; family Arecaceae; genus Cocos; species Cocos nucifera. The sequence continues at coordinate 358,817 of QRFJ01001412.1, forward strand.
GCCCAAGCTCATAGAAAAACTTTTCAAACCCAAACAACCCACGTACACAAAATAATAACCCACAAAAACTGAGTCGGCCTAGTTTTAGACTGAGCCGGCTAACCTGCGATTGGGTCGGCTCAATCCCAGACTGAGTTGATCCAATTGTGTACCATGTCAATAGTTCAAAAATGCTACTCTCTGTCTGAATTTTTCTCTGAGACCTAGTTGACCCAATCCTAGACTAAGCCGACCTAGTTCCCAACTGAGCTAGCTCAGTCTCAAAGTGAGCCAGCCTAGTTTCTAAATTTTACTATTGAAACTGTTTCTTCTTCCAGCTCGCTCCCATCTTTTCATGATCTATCTTCTCATGTTTTCAAGACTTGGGAGTGCCACTTCTAAGCTCACACTAGATATATCTTTCTTATGACAAATGGAGCACTCCTTTGTACCTATCTCTGTAAATCTTCATTCGAAGGATTTTCTCAGTTGGATCCAAATCCTTCATCTCAAACTCAGATGATAATTCCCTTTTTAGCATTTTCACGGCTTTCATGCTTCTACTAGCTATAAGCATATCATCTACATATAATAGCAGGTATAGAGCATCCTCCTCATCTAGATCATTGATGTAGACATAGTAATCATGTTCACATTTACTGAAACCCAAGCTCAAAACAAAACTATCAAATTTTCGATACCACTGATGAGGAAACTATTTCAAGTCATATAAAGATCTTCTGAGTAAACACACTTTTTCTTCCTATGCAGTCTTCTTGAAACCATTTGGCTGCTTCATGTAGATCCTTTTCTCTAATGTGCCATGAAGGAAGGCCATCTTCATATCCATCTGTTCTAACTCTATGTTGTACTGTGCCACCAGTGACAATAATACCCGAATAGATGTATGACACACCATAGGAGACAAACTTTTTGTGTAATCAATTCCTTTCCTTTATGAGTATCTCTTTGCTACTAGTCTTGCTTTGAATCTGACTCCATCTTATTCTAAAGGTGCCTCTTTCTTTGTGAACACCCACTTTGTGCCAACAGGTCGAGCATCTTCTGGAAGATCCACCAGCTACCATGTCATCTATCTCAGACTGGCCACTGTTGTTCACCTTGTCTCCCTAATTTTATCTATCCCAGACCTCCTCAAGATGCTCTTCTCATCAAAGATAACATCCCTACTGATCACTGACTTCTGTGCCTGAGAGTTCCACAGTAGGTACCCATTGACTGTTAGATATATGTGCCCTAGAAGCCAGAATTGGCTGACACTTATAATACATTTCTAGGGGCAAAATTATAATTTTAACTAAAATCAATAAAATGGGTTATTTTTTATCACATATGTGTATTTAATGTCTGTGATACATTTTATGAGTTAATAATGATTATTCATGTCTTAAATTTTCAACTGTTGAAAATATGAATTATCATTACCATTAACTCAAAGGATGTATCACAAACACTAAATACACATATGTGATAGAAAATAACTCATTTTATTGATTTTAGTCAAAATTATAATTTTTTCCTTAGAAGTGTATTACAAGTGTCAGCCAATTCTGGCTTCTAGGGCACATATATCTAACAATCTTCACTTGTCCTAAAGCCAATTGGCTATAAGTCTAAGTTCCATCTTCTCAAGGTGGGCTTCGATCTTCTACTGGCCCAACGGCTTTGTAAGCGGGTCTACCACATTGTATGTGGAGTCGACTCTCTTGATCTCGACGTAACCCTTCTCGAGGTAATCGTGGATGAGGTGGTATCGCCGCTCAATGTGCTTAGATCTTTGGTGAGACCTCGGCTCCTTAGCAAGGGCTATGGCGCCATTGTTATCGCAGTATAGAGGAATGGCATCTGATGGTATTACTCTAATTTCTGCAGCAAACTTCTTGTACCATAATGCTTTCTTCGCAGCCTCTGATGTAGCGATATATTCTACTTCCATGATGGAATCTGCTATCATGGTTTGCTTGGAACTCTTCCAGCTGACAGCACCACCATTGTATATAAACAGACTCCCAGATGTCGACTTTCGATCATCTACATCGGACATGAAATTTGAGTCTGTGTATCCCTGAACTTGGAGTTCTCTGTTACCAAAGACCAACATCATATCCTTAGTTCTTCTCAAGTACTTAAGGATACATTTCACAGAAGTCCAGTGTTCTTCACCTGGATTTAATTGATATCTGCTTGTGACACTCACAGCATGGGCTATATCAGGTCGTGTACATAGCATGGCATACATGAGGCTCCCTATTGCAGAAGTATAAGGGATCTTGCTCATGCGTTCTATTTCCTCAGGTGTGCTAGGGCACATCTTCTTGGAAAGATGAATACCATATCTAAAAGGTATTAATCCCCTCTTAGAGTTTTCCATACTAAACATCTTTAGTACTTCCTCTATGTACATCTTCTGTGAAAGTCCTAGCATCCTATTCGATCTATCCCTATAGACCTTAATTCCTAGAATAAAGGATGCTTCACCTAGGTCTTTCATGGAGAATTCCTTGGATAACCATATTTTGACTGTCGTCAACATGGGAATATCATTTCCAATAAGGAGGATGTCATCCACGTATAGTACAAGAAAGACAACAGTGCTTCCACTAACCTTTTTGAAGACACACGGTTCTTCTTCATTTTTGATGAAATCAAACTTTTTGATCATATCATTGAAATGAGTGTTCCAACTCCGAGATGCTTGCTTAAATCCATATATGGATCTTTGCAGCTTGCAAACCTTATGATCAGTATCACTAGATGTGAAACCTAGTGGCTGTTCTATATAGATATCTTCCTCAAGATATCCATTTAAGAATGCCATTTTCACATCCATTTTCCATATTTCATAATCGAAATAGGCTGCAACGGCAAACAATGTGCGGATGAATTTTAGCATAGCCACTGGGAAAAAGGTATCCTAATAGTCAATGCCTTCGCGTTGACTATAACCTTTTGCCACTAGTCTAGCCTTGAATGTCTCCATATTTCCATCTGCACCAATCTTTCTCTTGAAGATCCATTTACACCCAATAGGTACTATACCTTCTGGTGGATCTACCAAGGTCCAGACTTGGTTTGAGTGCATCAAGTCAATTTCTGACTGCATTATCTCTAGCCATTTCTCAGAGTCGATATCTGATATCATCTCGTTGTAGGTTTTGGGATCATCACCATGACCACCATTACCTACGAGGAACATTTCCTCTACTTCCTCTGAAATAATACCTAAGTATCTTTCAGGAGGATGGAAAACTCTTTTCGATCTATGAGGTGGAGGAGGTAGTGTTCTTATTGGCTCAACCTGATTTGGTTCCAATTGATCCTTAGCTTGTTGTACTTGTGAGACTTTCTCATCAAGCTTGATCTGCTTTCCAATGCCGCTATCTTGAATAAACTATTTTTTAAGAAAGATGGCATGTCAACTCATAATCACATTATGATCTTCTGGAATGTAGAAATAGTATCCTAATGACTCTTTAGGATATCCTATGAATCGAGCTCTGAAGGACCTAAACTCTAACTTATCCGCTTGTTGTTTTTTGACATGAGTCGGACAACCCCAAATTCTGAGATAACTCAAACTTGGTTTCTTATCGTGCTATATCTCATATGGTGTGGTAGGAATGATTTTAGAGGGAACCCTATTCAGTAGATAAATTGAAGTTAACAATGTATGTCCCCAAAAAAAATCAAGGAGGTCTATGAAGCTCATCATGGATCGGACCATATCAAATAGAGTCTAATTTCTCTATTCTGAAATCCCGTTGAGTTGAGATATTCCTGGTGCAGTCCATTGAGAGACTATGCCATTTTTCTTGAGATAGCCTAGGAATTTTCGGCTAAAATATTCACCTCCTTGATCTGATCGAAGAACCTTAATGGGTTTTTCAATTTATTTTTCTACTTCATGTCTGAATTCTTTGAACTTTTCAAAAGCTTCAGACTTATGTCTCATGAGATACACATACCCATACCTAGACAAATCATCGATAAAGATAATGAAGTAAACAAAATTGCCTCTAGTCGGTACATCAAATGGGGTGCACACATCAGTATGTACTAGGGCAAGGAGATTTGTGGCCCTTTCCTCATGTCCAATAAAAGAAAGTTTAGTCATTTTGCCTTGAAGACAAGATTCACAAGTTGGATATGACTCGAAAGTCAACAGACTCAATAGCCCATTTTTCTCTAATTTGTTGATCCTATCTTCTGCTATATGACCTAATCTCAGGTGCCATAGATATCTATCATTTGGACTATCCCTAGATCGTTTGGCATTCATATTTTGCTCGATAGTTAGAACAGATACATCAATATGTAGCTGATAAAGACCATTAATAAGAAAATCATTTGTAATTTTATTTCTTTCATAAAGAATGTTACAATGGTCCTTAAAGAAGGTAATCACATAGCCTTCTAGTGCTAAGCATGAAACAGAAATCATATTTCTGCTAGCTGTAGGCAAATAATAACAGTCTTTCAAAACTGTCTAAACCATATGGTAATCAAAGAAGATATGTTTCCACCACCACTGCAGCAACTCTTGCTCTATTACCGATGCATAGGATCATGTCTCCATCCCTCAGCCTCCTGCTATCCTCAAGATCCTGCATGGAAGTGCACAAATGAGCACTAGAACCAGAGTCAAGCACCTAACTGGATGCAGAAGAAACCATAAGGTTAGACTTAATAATGAGTATACCTTCAGAAGGACCTTTCTTCTTGTTCTTCAAGGTGGCCAGGTAAGTAGGATAGTTCCGCTTTCAATGACCATCGCTGTTGCAATGGAAATACTTTTCTTTGACATCGGCCTTCTTCTTCGGCTTTGCCTTCTTTTTCTTTGCTCCTTCCACCTTTTGCTTTTTTGCAGACTTCCTTTTCTTTCTAAAAGACTTTCTTTTGGAAGAAGTCCAATCCATAGCAAGAACTGAACCTTTAGAACCTTTCATAGAAAGCTCAGCGGTGACCAGCATATTCATTAATTTGGCCAAGAAATTTTGAAGTTTATGCATGTGGTAATTCATGATGAATTGCCCATATGCATCAGTCAAGGATTGCAGAGTAATATCGTTCTGCAGATCCAAGTCTAACTTCACACCGAGCTTCTCAAGCTCTTCCAAATCCTTGATCATCATCAGACAGTGATCTTAGACTGACTGCCCATCATGCATCTTAGCCTTAAAAAATCATTTCGTGACTTGATACTTGGCTACGCGACTATGTTAACCAAACATCTTCTGTAGGTGAGCCAACATTTGATGAGCAGTCTCGATATCTTCATGTTGGCGCTGAAGCTCATCAGACATCGAGCCCAACATGTAATATCTGACCTTATTATCTTCGTCTTCCATTTTTCTATAGATGCTCTCTGTTCAGTGGATGGACGGGTTGGTAAGGTTGGGGGGTCCTGATCCAATACATGGGTTAACTTCTCAAAATCCAAAATGATTTTGTAGTACCTGAGCCAATCTTTATAATTAGATCCGGTCAGTCTATGTGTATCCAGGATATGTGCTAATGGGTTGGACGTAGACATTTTCCTATAGAGAGTCAAAGATTCAAGTTAGATACTATAATTATGACTTGACCAATTTATTTAGGGATTTTATTTTTAAACAAATTAGCTTCCACTATTTTTTTAGATCCCTACACTTCCTCTGTAGAGATGCGAAAATCTCCATGATTAATGATTTCTAGTGGATGGTGCGATCTCACCAACTGACTCATCACCTCACATAACAGTTATTGGTGATGGGTTAGCCAATGAGTGAACAACTCTTGTTCAATGATTTTCTAATCATGGTGCATCCAAACTTGATCTCTAATTCATGAATCTCACCGTATTCGGAATATTGATCCACTCTTTAGTTAAGTCAGACCCACCATTTGCACAAACTGGATTCCTAATTGAGTCTGTCACCATATCCAAAATATTGAGCTCAACTCATCCTCCAGCCCATAGCATCCAATGCCTAATAGACATGGTTGCATCTTTCTGGTGCAATTGAGCCACTGTATCCAACCGAGAACAATCAACCCCGGGAAGGGTCCGCACATCTATAATGGTGGAAGACCTTGGACTTAATTTTTTCTTAGGGAGAATTGATTCAGATCTCATTAAACTAAACTTATCATAGTCATAACAATTATGACTAATCTAGTGGCATAGGTTAGCTCGGATTATTGACCACCTCAAGTCAGAATTGAGTCAACATATATGGCCAGGTAAGTGAGACCGATAGAAGGGATATGCCATTAACTCGTACAAGAACGTATTCAGATCGAGTAGCTCTTAATTAAAAACTAGCCAGTCGTATGTGCCAAACTTATCTTAGACACCAAATTGTTGAGTCAGAACCAATTGGGTTAGCCTACAATCCAGACTCTAACCTCTGAGCCTAATTAGGTCTTGCTTGATCGTGACCCGATCTTGATCCAGACTTAATCCTATTAGGCTGGTCAATTTAAGCATTGTTGATCCCATCTAACCAACTCTTAATTTGGTTTGATCAACTGCTTAGACCTAATTGAGCTACCCAAGTCCGAAACCAATATTATGAATATGTCTTAGATCTAAAATTTTTAATTTTAGATCTAATTAATGTTCCATAATCGTAATTTTTGATTAAGTAGGGTTCATAAATAAAATATGCATAATAAATCCTACGGTTCCAGGATCTAGGATTTTGCAGAAAGTAAGTTTTGGGTTTCTGATTAAGGACGAACATGTAGCACCCCTACACGTCATAAGAACACCCCAACGGATGTGAAAAGGGGACTTTTAAACCCTTCTCCATTCTTATGACTGGACGATTAAGAGGAACACCATAATCAGGAACATGCAATACTATAAAATAGTTTTAGATCTATATCATATATCTCATATACAAATTATATCTAATCATGGCATATTTTTCATACATCTCATATATCAAATCATGCATAGTTTTAGATCTAAATTATCTCATAATAATCTAAAAAATTAGATTTAAATTAATCTTATCAAAATAAACTCTAATCTAGACAACTATGTAGAACTATTCTACAACTAGTCTAGACACGCATCAATCATATCTCATATGATATTTAAAATTAAATAATTTTTATTTACTATTTTTTAGATATTATTATAATAATTATAATATTAAAAAATAATAATTAAATATATTTAAAATATGATTTAATCAAATTAAATTATAAACATGCAAGACTATTCTATAGAACTATTCTATTGTAGAACTAGTCATGCATATTTTCTAATCTTAGATCCAAATTATTTAATTTTAATTTTTTCTAATTTTAGATTTGATCATATCTCATGTGATATCTAAGATCACTTATTTTTTAATTAAAACAAAATTAAAATTAGATCTAAATAATTTAGAACCTTGCTCTGATACTAGTTGAAGGAGAATCCTGATTTCTCGGATCAGGTTCGCTCAGATCTGATCGGATCGAGAGATATATTTTAAAATTTTTTTTCTTTAATCTAAATTAGATCTGAGATGTTTTAGATCTAATCTTTATTATTTTAATAATTAAAATAAATTTAGATAAATTAAATTTAATTTAATTTACCTTAACGTAGGGTAATCCTATTATCCATTGATGATCCTGTAAGCAGCGAAAGGTTCTGGATCTAGCCACACAAGTACCTGGCCTCTACCAGTATCCACTCAGATTAGATCTGGAGATTCTCTTCTTCTCTATCATGTCTCTAAAAATTAGATCTAAATCTGATTTGGAGGATCTTCAAAACACCTTTTGAAGATCAACAGTTGTCCTTTGCAGTAGTGCAGCCTTCTAGCTTTCTGTCGCCTTTCTCTCATCTGGATTGCACCAAATTGGATCTCAAACTCCTTTGGACATGGAGAGGAGAGGGAGAAGATGGACTTGGCGTGGAGGAGGAGAGGAGAGGCAGCCTTGGGGTGTGGAAATTTTCAATACTTTTTGAGTTGGGCGCAAGGTCTTATTTATAGACTATGCGTGATCCAACTCCTCTTCTTCCCAACCAATCATAACCTTTTATGAAATCAGATCGAAATCTGATTGATGGGAATAGAGTCCCTTGGATTCCTCCTTAGATAATGCCTAAGATCAGTCAAACTTGGTTCTTAAGAGAAGTCTAATCGGAATCCAAAAAGGAGATGGAGTCCCTGTCCAACAGGGACTCCTGGGTGCCTCCAGCTTGGGCACACGCCAAGGGTGGTGTCTGTGATACATCCTTTGAGTTAATGGTAATGATAATTCATATTTTCAAGAGTTGAAAATTTAAGACATGAATAATCATTATTAACTCATAAAATGCTTCCGACCATAGGATCATCATGAGGATGGTGATTGATCCGAAAGATCGGTGTACAATCACTTTTCTTTAGTAGATGAGTCTTGAGTCTACGATGTGGAGACATCGGAGTGAGAGTACAGGTACTCATTAGAGAACGAGGGCATTGAGCATGACCACCTTGAGTAGTCATTAGGAAGTCTACCTTCTCGTCAATGACTGACGCAATGCTGCAGTGGTGTGTCTAGTTCTTTGACCTGAGGTGCATCGGCAGTTCACCTTGAGGGTGTTATAGTTTGACTACACCATAACTCGGTCTCCTAGCCATATGGAACTCCTGAGGTGTATGTTGGCTATAGCATGTTCATTGTAGGAACTGGATTGCATCAAGAAGGAATCTATCTACCTCGGTGGTAGAGGAGCAGCCCTATGATGATCATGAGAATCAAGTCCAGAAGCCCATGGCCATGGCAGAGTGAAATAATAGAAAGAGTTTCTATTTAGGTTTTCACATCGAACTTGAATCGAATGATTACATCATATGACAGAGACTAGGGTTTGACGAGTTCACCTTAACCCTAATCTGATCGAGGCTCAAGATAGAAGAACTTAATCACATAGGTAGCTGCACCAAGAGGTTCGCATTCAGCTCTAATGGGTTACCACCATATACTACTAGGTGTCACTGATAGATTTTGGGAGCAATTAGAATGATTTAGATGATCGATCATTCTAGCTGTTTGAATTAGAAGAGTTCTGATCCATCGAAAGGAGTTTAGATGATGTCGATGATAGAGATCATGACATATCTCATTACCATATAGAACTAAACCTAATTGGGTCACACAAATAAGGGTTTGAATCTGGTAATCATCAATTGAACTGATCCAGTTTAATTGATCTGAATGAGATTCAATTAGGTTCAAGAAAATCATGTTAGCACTCGATTGAACCTAACATTCTTCTTTTACTATCATAAATAGTTATCCTGACTGAGCCAAAGGAGTTTGTGCTCGATCAGAGGCCTTCACTTGGTCTGACTGGAGCTTGTCCAGGTCAGAAAAGGGTTGTCTTATTTTGTAAGATAATACCTGCCATTTTTGTTCACCTGTCATTTCTCGTCCTTTGACTTTGGTCAAAAGTTGACCTTTGAGTGGTCAAATGTTGACCATTGACACTTTGACTTCTGTCCACGTGTCATGCACCTATTGAAGAGCTGGTGGGAGCTTGTCCCCCTACCAAAACCTAGCAAGGAGAAGGGTGCACGCCACCCTTGGCGTGTGCCCAAGTTGGAGACGCCCAGGAGTCCTTGTTGGATAGGAACTCCATCTCCTTTTTGGATTTCAATTAGACTTCTCCTAAGAACCAAGTTTGACTGGTCTTAGGTGCCATCTAAGGAAAAATCCAAGGAACTCTATTTCCACCAATCAGATTTAGATCTGATTTCACAAAGGGTTGTGATTGGTTGGGAAGAAGAGGAGTTGGATCATGCATAGTCTATAAATATGACCCTGCGCCCAACTCAAAAAGCATTGAAAATTCTCACACCCCAAGGCTGCCTCTCCTCTCCTCCTCCATGCCAAGTCCATCTTCTCCCTCTCCTCTCCACACCCAAAGAAGTTTGGGATCCAAGTTGGTGCAATCTAGATGAGAGAAAGGCGATAGAAAGCTAGAAGGTTGCACTACTGCAAAGGACAACTACTGGTCTTCGAAAGATGTTATGAAGATCCTTCAAATTAGATTTAGATCTAATTTTTGGAGACATGATAGAGAAGAAAAGGATCTCTAGATCCAGCCCGAGTGGATACCGGTAGAGGCTAGGCACTTGCATGGCTTGATCCAGAACCTTCCGCTGCTTACAGGATCATCAATGGGTAATAGGATTATCCTATGTTAAGGTAAATTAAATTTGATTTAATTTATCTAAATTTATTTTAATTATTAAAATAATAAAGATCAGACCTGAAACATCCCAGATCTAATCTGGATTAAAGAGAAAAATTTTTGAAATATATCTCTCGATTCGATCAGATCTGAACGAACCTAATCCGAAAAATCAGGATTTTTCTTCATTGACTTCTTGTCGATATCCTATAAATATCATCTTTTGAGATTTTGAATCTAATTTGCTCCTCTTAGTTGCCTCCACATGTGCATAGGTCGAGCAGTCGAAGACCTTCAAGTAGCCAAGCTCTATATTTTTTACACTCTAGACCTTCTCTAGAATGCATCTATTCAGCTTACAATGTGGGGACCTATTCATAAGAAAATAAGAAAAAAATAAGGCATTATCCCAAAAAGATTTTGGAAGTAATGTCTGTAGCCTCAAATTTTGTGCCTTCTCGATCAATATCTAGTTCATTCTTTCTATGACACCATTCTTCTAGGGAGTCATCTTCACCGTGTAATGGTATTTGATGCCATTTTCCTCATAGTACCTCCTAAACTCTAGACTAGTAGGGATAGGATAGGAGTTATCCTAAGTGAAGGCAGCATGTAGTCCTGCATGGGCTTGAGATTTAGTTGTGAGGACCTTGAGAAGGCTTGGTAGGTGCTTTGGAGATCTGAGACACAAGGTGAAGCAAAGGACCAAAGCCAAGGAGAAGAATCAGCCAGCTAAGAAAAGGGGCTAACACATAGGCGAGCTGGCTCGAGGCACAATCGATCCGGTTGTCTTAGGCAGACAGAAGATAGGTTTCGAACGAGATGCAATCGAGCCAGCTCGGCACCTAAGAGAGCTGGCTCAACGGTGCCATATAGAACATATGGGATTTTATGTTTGGGATCTCAAGGCCTAGTCCAATAAGATCTTAAGGGGGCTAACTCATATATGAGTCGGAAATAGATCCAGGGGATGAGAGCATGTGAGACATATATACATGGGCTCAGTGAGTGCTTTCATGTATTGGGTTAGCCAGGAGAGTTTTTGGTCGGGCCTAATAGATATGTATAAATACATAGGGCGTATCAGGGTTTTAGAATGTAAATTAAATACAGATCTTTTTTCTCTCAATCTCTCTTCTCTCTTCTTTCTTCTCTCTAGAGTTGCCTTCCCAAGGGGGTCACCTTCCTTAAGTCCAAGGAGGGAGGCACCCCATCATAGATCTAGAGTGGTAGATTGGTGGTTTGCTATCCTTAGAAAATGTCAAAGATCTTCTTAAGTCCATGCTAAAGATCAGGGGATTTTGCAACATGGTATCAGGGCTAGGTGATGTCATGGTGATTGCACCAACAATTGGTATCAGAGTGATACCACATTCTTATATTTGGTATCAGAGCCTAATGGTGCACGGAAGCGAAGGAGAAGTCATACAGGAAGAAATAAAAAATCTGCACAAGTATTCCATGGTAAGTCTTGGATCTAGCTTTGTTATTGTTATAGTTTAGCCAACTAGAAGTAGTTGGTTAAAGGTGGAGGCTGAGAGGATTAATAGAAAGAATTTTCTTAGGGTGGAAGGTTTGGATACATGATTTTCTAATCGATCTTGGTTGGAGAGATCGGGGTGTATGATGGGTAACAGGGTTCTCTAGGAAGATAGAAAGTGTAAGATTATTTGATGGATGAAGAGAGATTTTCCAAGGGATAATGGTCGATGGAAAGCTAAAGAAGCAACCATACATTCTTCAGTTATAGGAAGGTGGGAGAAGTAGTCGGGGACGCATTCAGCAGTTCGACCAGAGTAAGAATTTGCGAAGCCTTAGAGGTGATGCAGATGGATAATCCAAGGAGGTCCAGCAGGTTAGTGCTCGATGGCTGATCTTGGATCATATTTCTTCTATAGAAGCACCAAGAAGAGTCATGATTTAGGTGGAGGATGGTTTATGTACAACAAGAGAGGATTTGGATATCTATGAGGAGGTGGTGCAGAGACGAGATAGGGAGCACTGGAGTGCTGTAGTAGTGCTTTCTTGGAGGCATGGGATTGAGAGAAGCTCAATGGTGCAACAGTCGAGAGAGGTATCTCAGTAGAGAATGTTAGGAGGCATCTCAGAAAGATCGAAAGTAGATCTCAGGAAGAGCTAGGGAGTCTCAGAAGCCTCAAGATGAGATAGATAGCTCTAAGCCCAGGACGGGATTTGAGCTGTAGTTCTTTCGGGTGCAACTGAAGTAATGGCTAGTGCAGGGACAGAAGAGAAGAAGGCTTGGATGGAATTTTTTAGGGTTCCATTGCTGGATTCAGAAGAGTTGGATGAGCTCTTATATTTTGAAGGTGCCTGTGGGTTGCGGAGTTATTCGAGATGGCTTCGATGGGATCCATGGAGTGCGGAGCATCCAAAGGAGCAGCGACTATGTTCGAGGTGCAACGGCTGGCTCAGTAGTGTAGCATTGAGTGGTTGGCCTCGAGGGACTCAATTATAGAGTTAGAAGCTTCTACAACATTAGGTGGACTTTGATTTTAGATGGAGCATTAGGTAGAGGTGGCTTCACTGGTGGAGATGTGACACGAGTTCATAGTGGAGTGCAGGAGGACCAATATCCTAACACCAAGGCCGAAGATGCACAGTTCTAGGTAGAGCAGCACGTGCGGGTGAATAGGCAAAGTTCTGAGGAGACTGTGTTAGGATATGCAATGAGTGCCGATATAAGAATGCTATGTGATCTCAAGAAAAGTTTTGGATAATTGATGCAGCTGCCAAGAAAAAGAGTTCCTACAATTTTCAAGATCGTGCATAGGTGCAAGCCAAGGTCTTTAGTGGTGGAGACGATCATCCCAAAGGCCTCAAGGATGCACAATAGCTAAAGAGAATTGATAGAGAAGATGTTTGCACTAGAGGTTGTCAGGATGTGCAACGACAGCAGGATCATGTAGGAGAGTATTGCTAGGGTTTGCCAAGGCTTAGGGCACCAAGATGGAGATTGTTAGGATTTGTTGTGCTCCCAAGCCTTGGGAGGCCACAGGAGCAGCCAAGGTGTTGGCTCTGAGAGATTAGGATGGGCGTGAGTCCTAGGGCTAGGATAAGAGTTGTCCTAGGTGAAGGTAACATGTAGCCCTGCATGGGCTCGAGGTTCAGGTGTGAGGATCTTGAGGCGGTTTAGTAGGTACTTCGGAGACCTAGGACACAAGATGGAATAAATGACCAAAGTCAAGGAGAAGAATCAGTCAAGACAAGGGGCTGACACACAGGCGAGCCAGCTCGAGCTAAAACAAAGTCGGCTTAGGGCATAGCCGAGCTGGCTGTCTCAAGCAGACAGAAGATACGGTCGGACGAGATGCAGTCAAGTTGGCTCGACTCCTGAGAGAGTCAGCTCGATGGTGGTGTATAGAACATATGAAGTTTTTTGTTTGGGATCCTAAGGCCTGGTCCAATAAAATCTTAAGGGGGTTAACTCATATATAGTTAGGACTAGATCCAAGGGATGAGAGCATATGAGACATGTGTACATAGGCTTGGTGAGTGCTTTCATATATTGGATTAGCCAGGGAAGTTTTTGGTTGGGTCTAATAGCTATGTATAAATACATAGGATGTATTAGGATTTTAGAACGTGGATTGAATACAGATCTTTTCTCCTTGATTCTCTCTTCTGTTTTCTCTCTAGAGTTGTCACCCCAAGGGGGCGCCTCTCTCAAGTCCAAAAAGGGAGGCACTCCATCACAGATTGGTAGATTGGTGGTTTGCTACCCTTAGAGAATGTCAAAGATCTCCTTAGGTCCATGCTAAAGATCGTGGGCTTCTGCAACATGGTATCAGGGCTAGGTGATGCCATGATGATTATGCCAACAGATACAACCTGAAGGATTCACATCCATAGATGAGTCCAAGGTGTGCAAGCTTCAGAGATTTATTTATGTATTGAAGCAAGCATCTCAGAGTTGGAACATGTGTTTTGATAAGGTGATCAAAATATATGGCTTCATTAAGAATGGAGAAGAGCTCTATATTTATAAATAGGCAAATGGTCCAATAGTAGTATTTCTTATCTTGTACGTGGATGACATTCTCTTAATCGATAATGACATCCCACACTGTAAGGAATAAAAGTTTGGTTGTCATCTCAGTTCTTCATGAAGGACTTGGGTGAAGCATCCTACATCCTAAGGATGAAGATCTATAGAGATAGATCTAAGAGGATGCTTGGGTTATCTCAGTCCACATACATGAAAACTGTGCTGAAGAGGTTCAGCATGGAGAATTCTAAAAAGGGCTATCTTTCGATAGACCATGAAATTTCTCTCTAAGAAGGATTGTTCGACAACTCCTAAAGAGAGAGAGCGTATGAGTAGAGTCCCATATGCTTTGATAGTGGGATCTATCATATACGCTATGACATGTACGAGATCAGATGTGACATACTCAGTAGGAGTAGTAAGTAAATACAATTTGATTCAGGAGAGAACCAGTGGAAAGTGGTGAAAGCCATTCTTAAGTATTTGAGAAATACTAAGCATCAATGGTTGGTTTATGGTATGTTGGATCTAAAACTTGTGGGGTTTACCGACTCTAGCTTTTAATCTGACCATGATGACAGCAGAAGCATGTCGGGTTATATTTTTATCCTAAATGGTAGAGTCATCTACTGAAAGAGTTCCAAGCAGTATACTGTGACAGACTCTATTTGTAAAGTGGAGTACATCACAGCATTAGATGTTGCTAAGAAAGCTATATGGTTGAGAAAATTCATCATCGAGCTTAGAGTAGCACCCTCCCTTGATGGACCAGTCCTGCTCTACTATGATAGCATTGGTGCCATTGCTTAGGCGAAGAAACTGAAAGCATCCCAATGGACGAAGCACATACTATGCTGCTACCATCTGGTTCGAGAGATAGTGGATTGAGGTGCATCAACCTTCAAAAGATCGATAGAAAAGAGAACCTGACCGACCCTTTCACTAAAACCCTAACGATAAAAAGGTTCAACGATCACAAATCAAAGATGGGTATTAGATACTGTGCCGAGTGACTTTAGGACAACTAGGAGTTGTTGAAAAATGTGTTCCAAAGCCAATCAACAGCCTATTGATGGTTGAGCTATCTTATAATTATAATTAATTTATTAATAAATAAAATAAATATTTTAATATTTTTATCACAAAATCTTCATCTTCTAATGAACACCATTATTGTGATGAAGTCCTTAGGACTATTTAGTCATTAATAAAGAGAGGATTTATCGATTAGTCCTTCAATAGTTTACGACCAAATGATACACTGTTAATTAGGACGATAGTGTTTATCGAGCATAGGTCGTTGTATGCTATATAGATTGGTTATTCTCTTAACTAAGGAGTGTGGAGATACTAGTATGGCATACAAGTGAGATATAAGGGTACATCATCACTGAACGTGACCAACTCCAAAGCATTCTACTATTGAAAATTGCTCTGATGGGATATAAGTATAAGTATCCCTTAGACCTGAGATCATCACAATGGCGTACAAATAACTCACTGTGCTTTGGTACCAGACTAACTGAATTTCTAATTCAATAATGGAAGATTTCTGAGCATAGTCGAGTACTTGCAAAATTGGTGAGTTATCAAGATAGGATTAACTACTCCAAGAGTAGGAGAAGAATGCATCACTATATTTTAATATAGCAAAATCTTGGCTAGGGTAATCCATGAAATAGATTTGATATTTTAAAATACAATATAGATGATCTAATCAGGGTTGACAGTTAAACTCTGAGGTATCTTATGAGCATTTTGGTCAAAGGGATGAATTATATGAAAACTATATTCACATGAGTTCTAAGGATGTTTTCTACATATTCTACCTATTCGACCATCAGGTACCATTATTAGATGGTCACTTTGATTTGTATAGAAATTTATTTCTATATTACTAGCTTAGGTTTGAACCATGGGGTCACACACTTAAGAATTCTCGATCTGATTGAATGGTTGATCGACGATTAAGAATTATTCTAGAGTTAAATATTCAATACGATTGATGTTTAACCTAATGCAAGTATTGCAAGTAGATCGATTAGCAATTGATTTGCTAATTAACTTAATTTGATTAAGCCAGAGGGCTGAGATTAAGTATAATTAAAAATAATTTAATTATATTTGGTGTAGACTTGATTGGATCAAGTTTAATTAGTTTATTGGATGAGCCAATTACAAGGAATAACTAGTCCTGATTCAATTAGGACTTGTTTGAATCCAATCTCTAATTTGATTAAAAATTAAATTTAATTTAATCTGATTTAATAAGATTATTAGTAAAGAAAAAATCCTATTTTCTGCCACTAGATCGTGTAGATCTGATTAGATCTAAGATGAATTTTTAAAAAAACAATTTAAATGATCTAATCAGATCTAAGAGCTTTTAAATCTGATCATGGTAATCTGATATTGAAAATTAAAATAAAAATTAAATCAAATTTAATATCATACATTGTTTGGGTAATCTAATTATTCTATGATGATCTTGATGTTTCTTGATATTCTGGAAGAAGCCACGCACGCACTTGGCCTCTACCGATATCCACTCAAAAAGGATCTAGACGTCTTCTTCTTGAAAATCTTTTCTCCAAAGATCAGATCTGAATCTAATTAAGAAATCCTTCTGAAGGCAGCGTGTCTGTCTCATGAATACCATCGCGTAGATGCTGAACTCTTCATAAATTTGATTGAATCTTCTTCTCAGATTTATGCCTAACTTTTTAGGCATGTAGAAGAGAGAGAGAGAGAGGATAGAGAGAGTGTGGGATATCTAGAATGGTATCTTTTGGGTATGAAAAATATTTTTAGGTGAAGAGCCTTGGAGCAAGGATTCTTATACAAAAGTATAGCACCAAGTTAGAGACCCTCTTTGATCAAAATCCTTATTTTTTGACCATTGGGACTCCTAGAATTGATCTCCACAAAAATCCCTAGATCCCATTTGATTTTGAAGCAAAAAATCAATCTGGAAGGTGACGGCATGAGTAGATAAGGAAGAGTCTATTGCACCTAGGACACTTCCCTTAAGAGTTTGATCCAAATTAAACTCTACCATAACTTAGTCTAAATACCTCCAAAAATCACAAAATTTGGTACATCGAATGTATAATTCATTCTCTATCACCTATCGAAAAATTAGCTTAAAATAATTTCAAAAAAAATTTTTTAGAAGCATCTAATTAGGTGACCCTCAATTCTCTCAAACTGGTCAACTTTTGGCCCTAGTCCAATTTGACTATGAATATATTTAATTTCTACAATTAATCTGACCTGGACTTATTTTAGTTAGATGAAAATAAATCTATTCAAAATACAATAATGAGTTAAATCAAATTTAACTTGGTTGTAATAAATCAAAAAGATTTCAGAAGTAGAAAGTCATGCTCAAGCGTGTGCTAGCATGACTACCTTGAACCTGATTGGATCTAATCCAAATCAATCGAACTAGATTAGCTCTATTGATGACATCCAGACCTAAACCCTTATTTGTGCGACCTAGTTAGGTTTAATTCTATATGATAATAGGATATGTCGTGATCTCCATCATCGATATTATCAAAATACCTTTCAATGGGCCAGAATTTTTCTAATTCATACTATTAGAATGACTGATCATCAAAATCATTCTAATTGCTGCCAAAATCCATCAGTGACATCTAAGAGTATATGGTAGCAATCCATCAGAACTGAAAGTGAATCTCTCGGTGTAGTTAGCTGTGTGATTGGGTTCTTTTATCTTGAGCCCCGACTGGATTAGGGTTAAGGTGAACTCACCAAACCCAATGTCTGTCATATGAATTAATCATTCGATTCGAGTCCAATGTGAAACTGTAATAGAAACTCTTTCTATCATCTTCACTCTGCTATGGCCATGGGCTTAAGGACTCAATCTCATGATTATCATAGAACTACTCCTTATCTACCGAGGTAGATACATCCTCTTATTGGTGCAATCCAATTTCTACAATGAATATGCTATTGCCAACATACACCTCAGGGTTCCGAATGGCTAGAAAATCGAATTATGGTATAGTCAAACTATAACACCCTTAAGATGAACTATTGATGCACGTCAGATCAAAGAATCATACACATCACTACAGCATCGAGTCAGTCATCGATGAGAAGGTAAACTTCCTTATGACTACTCGAGGTGGTCACACTCAGTACCCTCATTTTCTAACAAGTATCTATACTCTAACAAGTACCGTAGACTCAAGACACATCTATCCTAAGAAAGCGATCATATACCAATCTTTTAGATTGATCACCACCCTCTTGATGATCTTACGGTCGGAAGCATTTTATGAGTTAATTATGAAAATTTGTCTTAAATTTTTAAGTCTTGAAAATATGAATTATCATTACCATTAACTCAAAGAATGTATCATAGACACTTTAAAATACATACTATGATAGAAAAAATAATCTATTTATTAATTTATAGCTAAAATTATAAAATTGCTCTTAGAAGTGTATTACAAGTGACAGCCAATCTGACTTCTAGGACACACATCTAACAAACTTCCACTTGACGTAAAACTAATTGGCTATAAATCTAAATCTCATCTTCTCAAGGTGGGCTTCGATCGTCTTTTGGCTCATTAGCTTTATCAGCAGGTCAGTCGTATTATTTACAGTGTCGACTCTCTTGATCTCGACATATCCCTTCTCAAGGTAATAACGGATGAGATGGTATCGTCACTCGATGTGCTTAGATTTTTAGTGAGATCTTGGCTTCTTAGCTAGGGCTATGGCACCATTGTTGTCATAGTATAGAAGAATGGCATCTGATGGCATCACTCTGAGCTCTGCGGTAAACTTCTTATAACCAAATGCCTTCTTTGCAGCTTTCGATGCAATGATGTACTCTGCTTCCATGGTGGAATCTGCTATCACCATCTATTTGGAATTTTTTCAGCTAACAGTACCACCATTACAAATAAACAGACTTTCAGATATCGACTTTCGATCATCTATATCGGACATAAAATTTAAGTCTGTATACCCCTGGATTTGGAGTTCTCCATTACCAAAGATAAGAAACATATCCTTAGTCCTTCTCAAGTACTTAAGGATAAATTTCGTAGAAGTCTAGTGCTCTTTACCTGGATTCGACTGATACCTACTCGCGACACTCACAGCATGGCATACATGAGGCTTCCTATTACTAAAGCATAAGGGATCTTGCTCATGCGTTCAATCTTCTTAGGTGTGTTGGGACACATCTTCTTGGAGAGATGAATGCCATGTCTGAAGGGCACCAATCCCCTCTTGGAGTATTTCATGCTAAACCTCTTTAGTACCTCCTCTATGTAAATCTTCTGTGAGAGACCCAACATCTTATTTGATCTATCTCTATAGACCTTAATTCCTAGACTAAAGGATGCCTCTCCTAGATATTTCATGGAGAATTCTTTAGACAACCACATTTTGACTATAGTCAACATGAGAATATCACTCCCAATTAGGAGGATGTCATTCTCATATAGTACAAGAAAGACAACAGCACTCCCACTGATCTTTTTAAAAATACAGGGCTCCTCCTCATTCTTGATGAATCCAAATGATTTGATCACATCATTGAAATGAGCATTCCAGCTCCGAGATGATTGCTTAAGTCCATATATGGACCTTTGCAGCTTGTAGACCTTATGATCAATATCACTGGATGTGAAATCTAGTGGTTGTTCCATATTGTTATCTTCCTTAAGATATCCATTTAAGAATGCCATTTTCATGTCCATCTGCCAAATTTTATAATCAAAATAGGCTGCAACAGCAAGCAATGTGCGGATGAATTTGAGCATGGCTACTGTTGAAAAAGTATCCTGATAGTCAATGCCTTCATGCTGACTATACCCTTTCTCTACGAGCCTTGCTTTGAATGTCTCTACATTTCCATTGGCATCTATCTTTCTCTTGAATATCCATTTACACCCAATAGGTACTATACCTTCAGATGGATCTACCAAGGTTCAGACTTGGTTCGAGCGCATTGAGTCAATCTCTGACTTCATTGCCTTTAACCATTTCTTGGAATCGATATCTGATATCGTCTCGTCATAGGTTTTGGGATCATCACCATAAATCTTTTTTCCTATGAGGAACATTTTCTCTATGTCCTCTAAAATAGTACCTAAGTACCTTTCAGGGGGATGAAAAATTCTTTCTAATCTATGAGGTGGACAAAGTAGTGATTGGACTAGCTCAATCTGATTGGGTTCCATAGATTCCTTGGCTCGTGGCTCTTGGGAGACTTTTTCCTCGAGCCTAATCTATCATTCGATGCCACCATCTTAAATAAACTATTTTTTAAGAAAGATGGCATGTTGACTCATAATTACATTATGATCTTCTGAAAGATAGAAATAATATCCTAATGACTCTTTAGGATATCCTATGAATCGAGCTCTAAAGGATCTAGACTTTAACTTGTCCGCCTGTTGTTTCTTAACATGGGCCAAACAATCCCAAATTCTAAGATGACTCCGACTTGATTTCTTACCATACTATATCTCATACGGTGTGGTTGGAACGATTTTAGATGAAACCCTATTCAATAGATATATAGCGGTTAACAGACTATGTCACCAAAGAAACTCAGGGAGGTCTGTGAAGCTCATCATAGATCAAACCATATCTAATAGGATCCAATTTCTTCATTTTGAAATCCTGTTGAGTTGAGGCATTTCAGGTAAAGTCCATTGAGAGACTATGCCATTATCATTATGATAGTCTAGGAAATCCCAACTAAGGTATTCGCCTCCTCGATCTGATTGAAGAACCTTAATGGATTTTTTTGTTTGTTTTTCTACTTTAAGTCTAAATTTTTTGAACTTTTCAAAAGCTTCAAACTTATGTCGCCTCAAATATACATATCCATACTGAGATAAATCATCGATAAAGGTGATGAAGTAGATGTAATTATCCCTAGCTAGCACATCAAATAGGCCACATATATTAGTATGTACTAGGGCAAGCAGGTTATGGCCCTTTCCCCATGTCCCATAAAAGAGAGCTTGGTCATTTTGCCATGAAGGCATGATTCATAAATCAAATATGACTCGAAAGTCAATGAACTCAACAACCCAGATTTTTTCAATTTGTTAACCCTGTCTTCAGCTATATGACCTAGCCTAAGGTACCAATGATACCTATCATTTAGACTATCCCTAGGTTGCTTTGATCCTATGGCATTCACATTTTGCTCGATATTAAAAATAGAAACATCAATATGTAATTGATAGAAACTATTTATCAGAAAACCACTTGCAATTTTATTTTTTTCATAAAGAATATTACAATAGTCCTTAAGAAATTAATTACATAGCCTTTCTGTGCTAAACATGAAATAGAAATCAAATTCCTGTTTGCTGTAGGCACATAAAAATAGTTCCTAAGTACTAAGTCTAATCCTAATGATAATCATAGGGGGGAGGTTTACATGGCTATAGCAGCAACTCTTGTACCATTTCAGACGCGTAGGATCATCTCACCATCCCTGAGCCTTCTGCTATCCTTAAAATCCTACATAGAAGTATACAAGTGAGCACTAGAACTAGAGTCAAGCATATAATTGGATGCAGAAGAAACTATAAGATTAGATTCTATAATGAGCATACCTCCAGAAGGATCTGCCTCCTTCTTGTTCTTCAGGCTGGTCAGGTAAAAAGGATAGTTCTGCTTTCAATGACTGTTAGTGTTGCAATGAAAATATTTTTTCCTGAATCTAGTCCGACCCATACATGAGTTAGCCTCCTTAAGACCTTATTGGATAAGACTTTAAGACCCCTTGGATTAATCCTAATCCAAGATCAAATAGAAAATTCAAATAGTTCTGTTCAGCACCATCGAGCTAGCTCTCTCAGAAGCCAAGTTGGCTCGACTGTCTCCCCTGAACGCCATCTTTTGTCTACCTGAGACAGTCAGCTTGACTACACCTCAAGCTGGCTCGATCTCAGCCTAAGCCAACTCGACAGTGTATTTGAGCCAGCTCGCCTATGTGTCAGCCTCTTTTCTTGGCTGATTCTTCTCATGGCTTTGGTCCTTTACTCCATCTTGTGTCTTAGGTCTCCAAAGCACCTACCAAGCCCCCCCCGAGGTCCTCACACCTGAACCTTGAGTTTGTGCAGGGCTATACGCCACCTTCATCTAGGATAACTCCTATTCTAGCCCTAGAACTCACACCCATCCTAGTCTCCTAGAGCCAACACCCTGGCTCCTTTTATGGCCTCCTGTGACCTCAATGGATCATCCATCTCCATCACCTCCAAGGCTTCATAAATTCATGCTCTGGTCGAACTGCTGATTGCATCCCTAACTACTTCTCCCACCTTCCTGCAATCGAAGAATGTATAGTCACTTCTTTAGCCTTCCTTCGACCATTACCCCTTGGAAAATCTCTCTTCAATCGCTAAACAGCCCCATACTATCCATCTTTTTAGAGAACCCTGTCATCCATCATACATCCCAATCTCTTCAACCAAAATTGATCAGAAAATCATGCAACTAAACCTTCCACCCCGAGAAAAACTCTTCTCATTAATCCTCTCAGCCTTCACCTTCAATCCACTACTCTCAGTTGGCTAAACCATAGCAATAACAAAGATAGATCCAAGAGATACCATGAAATACTTATGCAGAATTCTAATTTCACCTTGTATGACTTCTCCTTCACTTTCACGCACCATTAGGCTCTGATACTAATTGTTAGCACAATCACCATGGCATCACCTAGTCCTGATCCCATGTTGTGGAAGTTCCTGATCTTTAGTATGGATCTGAGGAGATCTTTGACATTCTTTAAGGATAGCAAACCACTGATCCATCAATTTAGATCTATGATGGGACATCTCCCATCTTGGACTTGAGGAAGGCACCCCTCTTGGGACGGCAACTCTAGAGAGAAGAGAGAAGAGAGATTGAGGGAGAAAAGATCTATATTCCAATCCATGTTATAAAATTCTAATACAACCTATGTATTTATACATAGCTATTAGGTCCAACCAAAAACTCTCTTGGCTAATCTAATACATGAAAGCACTCACCGAGCCTATGTACATATGTCTCACATGCTCTCATCCCTAGATCTAGTCCCGACCCATATATGAGTTAGCCCCTTTAAGATCTTATTAGATCTGGCCTTAAGATCCTTTGGATTAATCCTAATCCAAGACTAAATAGAAAATTCGAATAATTCTATTCACCACCGTCACGTCGGCTCTCTTAAAAGATGAGCTGGCTCAACTATGTCTTGCCTGAACACCATCTTCTATCTACCTGAGACAATCGGCTTGGCTACACCTCGAGCCTGCTCGATCTCAACCTAAGTCGGCTCGACTGCATATCCGAGCTTGCTCGCTTGTCTGTCAACCCCTTATCTTGGCTGATTCTTCTCCTGGCATTGGTCCTTTACTCCACCTTATATTTTAGATCTCTGGAGCCCTCCTCAAGGTCCTCACAAATGAACCTTGAGTCCATGCAAGGCTACATGCTACCTTCACCTAGGATAACTTCTATCTTAGCTCTAGGACTCACACCCATTCTAGTCTCCTAGAGCCAACACCCTGGCTCCTCCCGTGGCCTCCCAAGACTTGGAAGCACCACAAATCCTAACAGAAAAAGGATCATAAAGCTACTTTTCCTGCTATATATAGGTATTTGCAACCTATTCAATGTGCCAATTAGAGGCAGTTTTATCTACTTCATTATCTTTATCGATGATTTATCTCAGTATGAATATGTGTACCTAATATGACACAAGTTTGAAGCCTTTGAAAAGTTCAAAAAATTCAGACATAAAGTGAAAAAAAAAATTGGAAAGCCCATTAAGTTTTTTCGATCAAATCAAAGAGGTGAATACCTTAGTCAAAAATTTCTAGACTATCTCAAGAAGAATAGAATAGTCTCACAGTGGACTCTGCCTAGAATGTCTCAACTCAATAAAATTTTAGAATGAAGAAATCAGATCCTATTAGATATGCTCCAATCTATGATGAGCTTCACGAACCTTCCTAAATTTTTTTAGGGATATAGTCTGCTAATAGCTATTTATCTGCTAAATAGGGTTCCTTCTAAAATTATTTCTACCATACTATATAAGATATGGCATGGTAAGAAGCCAAATCTGAGTCATCTCAAGATTTGAGATTGTCCGACCCATGTCAAGAGATAGCAGACGGACAAGTTAGAATCTAGGTCTCTTAGAGCTCAATTCGTTGGATGTCCTAAAAAGTCATTAGAATATTATTTTTATCTTCTAAAAGATCATAATGTGATTATGAGTTGACATGTTATATTTCTTGAAAAATAGTTTATTCAAGATAGTGTCATCGAAAGATAAATTAGGCTCGAGAAAAAAATCTTTGAAGAGTAATGGGCCAAGGAACCTAAAAAATTCGATCAGTCTGAGTTGATCCACACACTACCTCCTCCACCTTATAAATCAAATAGAATTTTTCATTCTCCTGAGAGGTACTTAGGCATTATTTCAGAGAATGTAGAGAAAATATTTCTCATAAGAAATGGAGTTCATAGAGATGATCTCAAAACCTATGACGAGGTGATATCGGATATCAACTTCAAAAAATAGTGAGAGGCAATAAAGTCAGAAATTGAATCAATGCGCTCGAACCAAGTCTAGACCTTGGTAGATCCATCTGAAGATATTGTACCTATTGGTTGTAAATGGATCTTCAAGAGAAAGTTGGTGTAGATGAAAATAGGAAGACATTCCAGGCTAGGTTAGTGGCGAAAGGGTATAGTTAGCCCGAAGGCATTGACTATCACCTTCTTGTTAGTGGCCATGCTAAAATTCATCCGCACATTGCTTGCTATCGCAGCATATTTTGATTATGAAATATGGTAAATGAATATAAAAATGACACTCTTAAATGAATATCTTGAGAAAAATATCTATATAGAATAGTCACTTGGTTTTACTTCTAGTGAAAGTGATCATAAAGTTTATAAGCTGCAAAGATCCATCTATAAACTTAAGTAAGCATCTCAAAGCTAGAATGCTCATTTCAATGATGTAATCAAATTATTTGATTTCATCAAGAACAAGGAGGAATCCTGTGTTCCAAAAGATCAATGGGAGTGCTGTTATCTTTCTTGTATTATATGTGGATGATATCCTTCTGATTGAAAATGACATTTTCATGTTGATCTCAGTGAAGGTGTCATTATCTAAAGAGTTTTCTATGAAAGACTTAGAAGAGGCATCCTTCATTTTGGAGATTAAGGTCTATAATGATAGATTAAAGAGGATGCTGGGTCTCTCATAGAGGATGTACATAAAGGAGGTTCTGAAGAGATTCATCATGGAAAACTCCAAGAGGGGACTTGTGCCCTTTAGACATGGTATTCATCTCTCCAAGAAGATGTGCCCCAATACACTAGAAGAAATTGAATGCATGAGCAAGATCCCTTATGCTTCGATAATAGGAAGCCTCATGTATATCATGTTATATACACGACCGGATATCCCCTATGCTATGAGTATCACTAGCAGGTATCAGTCGAATCCAAGCAAAAAGTACTAGACTTTTATGAAATGTATCATTAAGTACTTAAGTAGGACCAAAGATATGTTTCTAGTCTTTAGTAATGGAGAACTTCATGTGCAGGGGTATATAGACTCAGACGTCTAATATAAATGATTGAAAGTCGACATCTGAAAGTCTATTTCTATACAATGGTGGTGCTGTAAGTTGAAAGAGTTTCAAGCAGACAGTGATAGCAGACTTTACCATGGAAGCAGAGTATGTCACTGCCTCAAAAGCTATAGAAAAAGCATTCTGGTTCAAGAAATTTATTACAGAGCTCAGAGTGATGCCATGTGTGCTGTCCCTCTGTAATGCAATAATAACAGTGCCATAGCCCTAGCTAAGGAGCTAAGGTCTCATCAGAAGTCTAAGCATATCGAGCGGTGGTTCACCTCATTCGCGATTATCTCGAGAAAAGATATGTCGAGATCAAGAGAGTCGACACCATAGATAATGCGGCAGACCCACTAACGAAGCCTTTGAGCCAATAGAAGATCGAAGCCCATCTTGAGAAGATGGAACTTAGATTTATAGCCAATTGACTTTAGATCAAATGGGAGTTTCTTAGATATGTACCCTAGAAGTCAAATTGGCTAATACTTGTAAAATATTTTCTTGAGATATTTTTATAATTTTGACTTATAATTAAATAAAAGGGTTATTTTTTCTATCATATTTAAGTATTAAAGTATCTATGATACATCTATTGGATTAGCAGGTATGATAACATATATTCTCAAGAATTAAAAATTTAAGACATGTATTATTGTAATTAACTTATAAACTACTCCTGATCATAGGATCATCATGAGAATGATGATCAAATTGGAAGATTGGTGTATGATTGCTTTCTTAGAATAGATGAGTCTTGAGTCTATGGTGTGGAGACACTGGAGTGATAGTACAAATACTTATTGAGAATAAGAGCACCGAGCGTGACCACCTCGAGTAGTCATAAGAGAGTCTATCTTTTCATCGATGACTAGCTCGATGCTACAATTGTGTGTCTGCTTTTTTGACTTGAGGTGCATCAGTAGTTCACCTTGAGGGTGTTATAGTTTGACTACACCATAACTCAATCTTCTAGCTATTTAGAATCCTGAGGTGTATGTTGGCTATAGCATGTTTGTTGCAGAAACTAGATTGCATCAAAATAGGATCTATCAATCTCAGTAGATGAGGAGTAATCCTATGATGATCATCAGATTGAGTCCTAAAGTCCATGGCCATAATAGCATGAAATAATAGAAAGAAGTTTCTATTAGCATTTCACATCAAACTCGTATCGAATGATTCATTCATATGATAGATGTTGGGTTTGACGAGTTCATCTTGACCTAGATCTTATCGGGACTCATGATAGAAGAACCCAATCATATAGTTGGCTGCATCGAGAGGTTCGTATTCGATTTTGATGGCTTGCCACCATATACTACTAGGTGTCACTAGTGGATTTTGGGATCAATTAGAATTATCTTGATGATCGATGATTCTAATTAGGCAAATCTAAAAGAGTTCTGATCCATCGAAAGATATTTTGATGATGTTGTTGATAGAGATTGCGACATTTTCCATTACCGTACAGAATTGAACCTAACTAGATCATCCAAAAAATGGTTTGGGTCTGAATGTCGTTAATTGGACTAACTTGGTCCGATTGATTTGGATTAGATCTAATTGGATTCATGAAAATTATGCTAGCATGCAATTGAACCTAACTTTCTTCTTCTATGGACTTCCTGGTTAGTCTGGGCTCTATCAAATTTGATTTGGCTCATCCAGGAATCCTACATGGATTTATCCTAGTTTGATTGGACCTTGTCCTGGCTAGATCAAGGCTTGTCCTGATCAAATCAGGACTTGTCTTGGTCTCATGTGAAGGGCAATAGGACAAGGGTCATTTGACCCGGTCTTTGGAGGAAAGAAGGGAGGTGGCGCTTGCCCCCTAGAGTTTCTCTTAGGGAATGCACCCCAGATAATATTTGCATGAGAGGAAAGGGTGCATGCCTCTCTTGGCGTGCACCTTTGTTGGGTAAGATAGGGAGATTATCTATTCAAAGTGTTTGAATAGATCAAAAGAGTTTGAAATTGTTCAAACTCTCTAGGAGAGAGAACCCCTACACCAACTCCACCTTATCAGATAATGTGGCACCATTTTTTCCTTTATTTTGTGTAGCAAAATAAGATGGGAAATTAGAATATGGTGTGGGGTTATGAGGAGAGTCCTTCTGCTTTAAGCAAATTAATTGCTTAAAGCCCTAGGACTATAGGATCAAGTTTGTCTATAAATAGACACCTAGCCAAATGGGTTTGCTAATCAAATTTGGATTCACCACGCCCACACTCTGCCCCTCTATCTCTCCTCCATGCCTCATCTCCCTCCTTTTCTCCCTCTTCACCATGCCCAAGGGTTGGGTGGATCAGCCATCCAAGAGTTGGGGTGCATCTGCTACAAAATTATGTCAAAGAAGCCTTGATCGTGTGACGATCAACCTACTACCGGAGATTGGATCGAAGGTGCACCCTTGAAGTTCAAGTTTTAGATATTTAAAGATCTAATCAAGAAGGAGAAGGCTTCTAGATCTAACCCAAGTGGATGCTGGTAAAGGCCAGGCACATGCGCGGCTACCATCAGAACCTCTGTCAGCATTTTGATCATCATTACAGGTGAACTATTCACCCAAATTAGGTGATATTTGATATCATAATTTTATATTATATTTCATATCAATCTAATTAGATCTAAGAACTCTTAGATCTGATCAGATCAAGTAAAAAATTTTTAAAAAATTTCAATGCATGACCTAATCCGATCAGGCCGATCCTATGGTAGTTTTTCCTTTACTGCTTTTATGGGTTGGTCTATAAGAAGTATTATTATTTGCCCTTGGAAGTAAGGTCGGAGCTTTTTAGCTACAATCAACAAAGTATAAGTTAGTTTTTTTAATTTAGAATACCTTATTTTAGATCTCTTAAGACCCAACTTATGTAATAAATTAATTATTGAATTTTATTCTCTTCTCTGATCAAGACAGCACTGATGGCTATGAATGATACCACTAAATATAAGAATAATTCTTTACCATGCTCAGGTTTGGTAAAAAGAGAGGTGAACTGAGGTAACTTTTCAATTCTTCAAAAGCTTGTTGACATTCCAAAGTTCATTAAAAAAATTTTAGTTATTTGAGTACTTGAAAGAAAGACATGCAATGTTCAACTGGCCTCAAGATAAAATGATTTAAAGCTGCAACTTTTTCCATTAGGCACTGATTTTTTTTATTATTTTGAGAATGGTCATCTCTTAAATAGCTTGGATCTTCTCTAGATTTGCCTCTATACCAGGCTTTGACATCATGAATCTCAGGAACTTTCTTTAGGTTACTCCAAAAGCGCACTTTATTGGATTTAATTTTATTTTATACTTGGAGAGAGTGTTAAATGTCTCTTCTAGATCTTCAATATGGTTCTTTGAGGATCTACTTTTGATGAGTATATTATCCACATAAACTTTCATGTTATGGTCGATCTACTTTTTAAAAATTTTGTTCACCAAGCATTGATAGGTTGCACTTGCATTTTTAAGACCAAATGCCATAACCCTGTAACAATAAAGACCACGATCAATAATAAAGTTGATTTTCTCCTCATCTTCAGGTACCATCTTGATTTGATTATAGCCAGAAAAGGCGTTCATAAAGGTGAGAAATTGGTGACCTGAGGTTACATCCACTAATTAATCAATACGAGGTAATAGATAGCTATCCTTTGGGCAGGCCTTATTCAAATCGATAAAATTTATACACATTTGCCACTTCTTATTTGCCTTTGACAAGGACTACATTTGCAATCCAATCTAGATAAGATATCTTCCGAATGAATTCAGCTTCAAGGAGTTTGTCTGCCTCATCTTTAATTGCCTTCTGATGCTTTGGTATAAAATTTTGTTTCTTTTGTTTCATAGGTCAGCATACATGATCCATATTCAATTAGTGTTCTATCATCTCTGCATCTATTCTTGACATATTTATGGAAGCCTAAGCAAAAATATCCATATTTTTTTGCAATAAGATAACAAGTTGCCTTTTTATCCAAATTCGAGCCAATTTGAACTTTATGATCTTTATTTCCATCATTCAAAGAGATCATGACAAGATCGTCAATAGGCTCTCCACGCTCTTTAATTAACTCTTCTTCAACATCCAGTTCATCCATAAGGTAGATCTCAGACTGCTTACCATCTTGCAAAGCAATTATATAACAACAACGTGCCAGGACTTGATCACCTCAGATTTCTACAATCCCAAATTCTATTGAAAACTTAACCTTTAAATAATATGTGGACACCATAGTTCAGAGTGCATTAAGTCCGAGTCACCCAAGAATAGCATTGTAGGCTGAAGGAGTTTTAACTACCAAAAAATTAATCTAAGCTCAGGATTGTTTTAGGTATCGATCTATCATGATGAGTAAGATAATTATTTCTTCAATTGGTACTGTGTCGCCAGTAAATCCCACTAGGGAAGAATTTAGTGATCCCATATGACTATCAAGGATAGATATTTTGAAGAAAGCATCATAAAAAAAGACATCAGCAGAACTTTCATTGTCAACTAAGACATGGCATACATCATACTTAGCAATATTTAAAAAAATTACAACTACATTATCATATGAAAATTGAACCTCTTGTGCATTTTCTTCAATAAAAGTGATGGATTATTCAGTTCTCCACTTCTTCACTGGTTTTGTTGATCCACTGGCTTCTTCTTGCCAACGTCCCTCAACTATAGTATTGATGATTCTAAGTAGAAGTTGATCTCCCTCTGGTTCCTCCCTCTGAGACTACTTTAGTTGTGGAAGTGCCCTTGGCTGCTCTTCTCTCCTTTTAAGCTGATGTCATAGGAATCGGTCCAGCTAACTGAAGGATGCAGTGTAGGGTTAGCAATGCTACTTTTGAAAAATTTTTTGAAAATAGCAATGGTGCAGTGAAAGAAGTAATTAATCTAATTAATTACCTACTAACCATATCAAAATATTAAACCCTACACTAAGGATCTAAACATAATATGCATGCATTCAAATAGATCTGAAAAATAAAACTATGCAGCAAACTATTTACAACATTAATGTATTCAGAATATAATACCTTTTTTATGGATAGTCGATCACCACGATCTGATCATCGTCAAGGAGATCCACTGGTCATGATGTAGCTACATAGATGTTCGGGCTCCATAAATCATTTACATGAGGCTCTTGGTCCTGATCGACTTTCCGCGAGTGCTAGCTCGACACCAGAGTCTTTCAGGGGCTATTTTGATCAAATGACTTTGATCTTCATCTACAGGCTTTATGGATGCTCTGGGTTACTGATAGACATAGTAGAGAGGTAGAGGAGGTTCTCTCTGAAGTTTTGTGGGCTTTGGATGCTCGTAGCTCATGCAATATCTTTCCGAACCCTAGGTCAAATACTTAGGGCTGCACTCATTGAAAAACCCTATGCTAGCCCCACTCTAATTTTTCTTTCTCACGCAAATTTTAAACTCTTTTTTTTTCATGAAAACAAAGGCTCACAAAAGTCCTCTACTTCTTTTTAGATCAATTGCACATGTCCCAAAAATCTTCCCTTTTTATTTTATGCCAAACAGTGTCACATAC
Organism: Cocos nucifera; assembly: GCA_006176705.1. Classification (NCBI taxonomy): domain Eukaryota; kingdom Viridiplantae; phylum Streptophyta; class Magnoliopsida; order Arecales; family Arecaceae; genus Cocos; species Cocos nucifera. The sequence goes on from QRFJ01001412.1 coordinate 390,201, forward strand.
GCATGGAAAGATGAAAACAAGTTGGTTGCTAGTTTTGAATTCAAATTTCATTTTAATCCAAAACTTCAACCAATTGAATTTAAACTTAATTGGGACATGGAAAGGAGTTGTGCACCTACTCTTCAGAAAAGTCCATGAGAAACCCCTTTCATGTGGAGATAATAGGTGCATAAAAGTTTAGGTGGCGCAGGAATAAGATATGGTTGTTGCTGATCCAAATTCAAACTCTTTTTGAATTTGGATGGCTACTAACCATAACTTATCCCTTGAGGACATGGAAAGACCAGTCAAAACCTCTTATGTGAATGAGAAAAAGGGTATGAGGGAATTTAAATAGAGCATGGGGTTAAATATGGCGCATGGGAAGACTAGTCAAACTAGTCTTTGAATTCTAAACTTCAACCAACTGAACCAACCCAATCAAAATTGGTTAGGTCCAATCAGAATAAATTAAACCCAACATATTTAGGCTTAATTAGACTCAATTAGATCCTAATAAAATCAAAAATTGATCAAGCCCAACCTCTGATCAAATCAGGGTTCAGAACTCCTCAGCGATTAGGTCAACTCATGACCTAATATGGTCAAACCCAACTAAACCCAATTCAATTGGACTTGAACCAAAAATAATTACTCAATCAAATTGAGTTAATTAGCAAATAAATCACTAATTAAATCTATCATGAGTACATAGTCCAAATTCGATGGATATCCAAGCAATAGAGTCCATCGATATGAAACCCTGATCGAAGAGTCCCAAATTAGTGGGACTCTTGACCCTGGTGCCCAAAATGAGTGGAACTCATGATCACAGAGTTCAAACTCTCGATCAAAGAGTCTCAGATAGGTAAGACTTAGAGTCCTAACCTAGTAGGATTCTTGGTCGAAGAGTCCCAGTCAAATGGGACTCTTAACCAACCATCAGATCAGGTAGGAACCTCTAATGTGTGTGACTTTGTAGGTCTGAACCTAAGCCGGTAGCGCAGAAACCAATTTTTGTACTAATCAAAGTGACCATCTAGTAATGGTACTCAATGTTTAGATAGGTCGAACAGTCACAATAGCAACATTCAGAACCTATGCAAATATGGTTACCATATAATTCACTCCTTTAACCTCTGTGCATAGGATGACTTTAGGGTTTGACTGTCAACCCTAAAAGATACATCCAAATCATATCTTAAAGCAATTAGTCCCGTGACCCCTCATAAGGACTACCTTGGTCAAGTCTTTGCTAAATTGAAACACCATTTAACACAACTTTTGAATCCAAGAGCAGTCAATCCCATCTTGATACACGCACCGACTCTTTAGGTACTTGACTGTGCCCAGAAACCTTCCATCACTGAATTAAAAATTTAGATAATCCGGCACCGAAGCACGGTGAGTTGCTTGAAAGTCACCATGGTGATCTCAGATCGGAGGGACACTTATACCAATATTCCATCAGAACTAATCTTGACAGAAGAAAAGCTCCGAAGTTGATCACGTTCAGTGTAGATGTCCCATACATCTCACTTGCATGCCATACCAATATCTCAATACTTCTTGATTACGAAGACAACCAACCTATATGGCATACCATGATCTATACTCGATAAACATTGTCATCCTTAGTAACAACGTATCATTTGGTCGCAAACAATTTAAAGACTAAACGATAAATCCTCCTTTGTTGAATCTAGATAGTCCTAAAACTTCATCACAACATATGAGTTAATTAGAAGATAATAGAATTTATGATGAAAAATATCAAAATAATTTTTATTAATTTATAATTTATATATAATTATAAATATTTAGTCCAACCAATAATAGGCTGATGATTGACTTTGGGACATATTTCCAATACTGACTTTATTGAATTAATTTTTCAATTTCATCTTAGAGCTGAATACATTTTTAGTATCATGACCATGATCACTATTGCCTAGCTAGACAACCCAAGAGGGGGGATGAATTGGGTTATTAAAAAAAATTTAACAAACCTAATTAGTGATGTATAGTGATGAACTATAAGTATGCTGAATACGAAGTAACTAAAGAATAGAAAGTAAATGCAACAAAAGAGAAGAAAAGAATATAGACAAACATAGTAGATTTATAGTGGTTAGGTGCACCTCCAGCACCTACATCCACTTCCCAACCAATCCCTTAGGAATTTTCACTATAATCACATGATTATAGTATGTTTGACCTTGAGGGACTCGATGACGGAGCTGACTTCTACGGCATCGGATGGACTTCAGATGTAGGTAAAGCTCCGCAGTGGTGGCTTTACAAGTGAAGAAAAAATTTGGCATGAGTTCAAAGTTGAGGGTCAGTGCCGGTGATACACAGTTCCTGGTGGAGCAACATGTGTAGGTGGATAGACATAGCTCTGAGGAGATCATATCAAGTGGTACAGCATGTGCTAGTGCAGAAATGCTATAGGTTCTCTAGAAAAGTCCAGAGAAAGTGATGCAGCTGCTAAACAGAAAGGATCTTACAATTTTAGAGTGGTGCTAAGAAGCAAGCACAGGTCTTCAGCAGTGGAGGTGGTCATCCCAAAGCCCTCAAAGATGCACAATAGTTGAAGAGAATTGGTGGAGGTGATGTTTGCAGAGGTGCTGTCAGGGTGCACATCGACAGTGGGATCGTGCAGGAGTGCATTATCGAGGGGTTTGCCAAGGCTTGGGGCACCAAGGTAGAGATTATGAGAATTGATGGTCATCCTAAGACTTAGGAGTCCACAAGAGAAGCCAGGGTGTTGGCTCCAAGGAATCCAAGGGCTTGGTTGGTGCTTCGGATATCCGAGATTCAAGGTGAAGAAAGAAACCAAAGCCAAAAAATCAAAACTACAGAGAAGAGCTTTTCTGCAGTTTAGCCAGCTCAGTTTCTGAACTTTGCTACTTGGATTGATTTCTCTTCTGGCTTGCTCTCATCTTCCCATGACCTATCTTCTCATGTTTCCAAGACTTGGGAGCGCCATTTTTGAGCTCACATTCTCCACCTTGGTGCTTCCAAGTCCTTGTGAACTCTTCTCAGCAAACCCATTCTTGCCATATACATATGAAAGCTATCTTTTGGAAGTACCTTCGTGAGTGCATCAGACTGATTCTCCTTGGTATGGACCTTCATTAGTTCCACTTCACCTTTCTTCACTAGCTTTTTAATCCTATGGTACCTCACATCTATATGCTTTGTGCATGCATAATAGACTGGATTCTGTACCAATAGCAAAGCACTCTAACTATCACTAAATAGTGTAACCTTGCTCTGCTCCACTCCTAACTCAACAATCAGCCTCCTAAATCAAAGGACTTTCTTTGCAGCCTCTGTTATTCCAATATACTCGGCCTCTATGGTAAACAAGACCGTAATTAGCTGAAGGGTTGATCTCCAAGATATCGATCCACCATACATGTAGAAGAGGTATCCAGTAGTAGACCTCCTTATATCAAGATCTCCTGCATAATTCGCATCTATAAATCCTTCTAAAGGACTTGAACCTCTATCTTCAAATCCTTCTAACTATCCACCAAACACCAAACCATAATCTCTTGTTCCATGTAGATATCGCAATATCCATTTCAATGCTTTCCAGTGTTCCTTCCTGGGGTTAGCCATGTATCTACTAATTGTGCTCACTATATGTGCTATATCTGCTCTACAGCACACCATAGTGTGCATCACACTGCCTACAACATTCGCATAAGAAATTTTTTTCATATATTCTCTCTCCTCTTCTGATTGGGGGCTTTGTAACTTGGAGAGAGATATATGGCTTAGTAATAGCATCTCTACAGGTTTGGCCTTCTCCATCCCAAATCTCTCTAGAACTTTTTGGACATATCTTTTTTATGACAAATGGAGCACTCCTTTGCACCTATCTCTGCAAATATCCATTCCAAGAATTTTCTCAGCTGGACCAGATCCTTCATCTCAAACTCAGATGATAATGTCCTTTTTAGTCTTTTCACAGCTTCCATGCTTCTACTGGCTATAAGCATATCATTTACATACAATAGTAGGTACAAAGCATCCTCCACATCTACATCCTTGATGAAGATACAGCAATCATGTTCACATCTACTAAAATCCAAGCTCAAAACAAAACTATCAAATCTTCGATACCACTGATGAGGGGACTATTTCAAGCCATACAAAGATCTTCTGAGCAAACACACCTTTTCTTCCTATCCAGTCTCCATGAAACCATCTAGCTATTTCATGTAGATTTTTTCCTTCAATGTGCCATGAAGGAAGGCCATCTTCATATCCATCTGTTCCAACACCATGTTGTACTGTGTCACCAGTAACAGCAATACCCGAATAGATGTATCACACACCATAGGTGAGAAAATTTTTATGTAGTCAATTTCTTTCCTTTGGGAGTATCCCTTTGCTATCAGTCTTGCTTTGAATCTGACTCCACCTTATTCTTAAGGTGCCCCTTTCTTTATGAACATCCACTTTGAGCTAATAGATCGAGCACCTTCTAGAAGATCCACCAGCTGTCATGTCATCTATCTCAGATTGGCCACTGTTGTTCATCTTTATCTATCTAATTTCTTCTATCCCAAATCTCCTCAAGATTCTCTTCTCATCAAAAATAACATCCCTACTGATTACTGACTTCTGTGCCTGAGAGTTTCATGGCAGGCACCCCTTGACTTCTTGTGGATTTTCTATAAATGTCATTTTTTGAGATTTTAGGTCCAATTTGCTCCTCTCGATTGCCTCCACATGTGCATAGGCTGGGCAACTGAAGATCTTTAGGTAGCCAAACTCCACCTTCTTTCCACTCCATATCTCCTTTGGAATGCGTCCATTCAGCTCATAATGTGGGGACCTATTCATAAAAAAATAAGAAAAAGTTAAGGCATTACCCCAAAAAGATTTTAGAAGTAATGTCTGTAGCCTCAAACTTCGTGCCTTCTTGGTCAATGTCCAGTTCATTCTCTCCATGACACCATTCTACTGGGGAGTCATCTTCACCATGTAATGATATTTGATGCCACTTTTCTCATAGTACCTCCTAAACTCTAAGCTAGTAGTGCTAGGATAGGAGTTATCCTAGGTGAAGGTAGCGTGTAGCCCTTCATGGGCTCAAGATTTAAGTGTGAGGACTTTGAGAGGGCTTGGTAGGTGCTTTGAAGATATGAGACACAAGGTGAAGCAAAGGACCAAAGCCAAGGAGAAGAATCAACCAAGATAAGGGGTTGACACACAGACGAGCCGACTCAGATACATAGTCGAGCCAGCTTCAACTGAGACCAAGCCAACTCATGGCACAACTGAGCTGGTTATCTCAGGCAAACAAAAGATAGGGATCGGATGAGATGCAGTCGAGCCAGCTTGGCTCCTGAGAGAGCTGTCTCGATGGTGGCGTATAGAACATATGGGATGTTTAGTTTGGGATCTCAAGTTCTAGTCTAATAAGATCTTAAGAGGGCTAACTCATATATGGGTTGGAACTAGATCCAGGAGATGAGAGCATGTGAGACATATATACATGGGCTCGGTGAGTGCTTTCATGTATTGGGTTAGCTAGGAGAGTTTTTGGTCGGGCCTAATAGCTATATATAAATACATATGATGTATCAAGATTTTAGAATGTGGATTGAATATAGATCTTTTCTTCCTCAATCTTTCTTCTCTCTTCTCTCTAGAGTTGCCTTCCTAAGGGGGGCACCTCCTTTAAGTCCAAGGAGGAAGGTGCCCCATCGTAGATCTAGATTGGTAGATTGGTGGTTTGCTACCCTTAGAAAATGTCAAAGGTCTTCATAGGTCCATGCTAAAGATCAGGTGCTTTCACAACATGGTATTAAGGCTAGGTGATGCCATGGTGATTGCACCAATAATTGATATCAGAGCGATACTAGATTCTTATGTTTGATATCAGAGCCTACTGGTGCGTGGAAGCGAAGGAGAAGTCATACAGGAAAAAATAAAAAATCTACATAAGTATTCCATGGTATTTCTTGGATCTACCTTTGTTATTGCTATAGTTTGGCCAACTGGGAGCAACTGGTTGAAGGTGGAGGCTGTGGGGATTAATAGAAAGGGTTTTCTTGGGGTGGAAGATTTGGGTACGTGATTTCTTGATCGATCTTGGTTGGAGAGACCGGGGTGTATGATGGGTGATAGGGTTCTCTAGGAAGATGGGCAGTGTGGGGATGTTTGATGGATGAAAAGATGTTTCCTAAGGGATAATGATCGAAGGAAAGCTGAAGAAGCAACCATACTTTCTTTGGTTATAGAAAGGTGGGAGAAGTAGTTGGGGATGCATTCAATAGTTCGACCAGAGCATGAATTTACGAAGCCTTAAAGGTAATGGAGATGGATGATCCATGGAGGTCCAGTAGGTCAGTACTAGATGGTTGATCTTGGATCAGATTTCTTCTATAGGAGCACCAAGAAGAGTCACGATTTAGGTAGAGGATGGTTTATGTATAGCAAGAGAGGATCCGAATATCTATGAGGAGGTGGCATAGAGATAAGGCAGGGAGCACTGGAGTGTTGTAGTAGTGCTTTCCTGGAGGTATGGGGTTGAGAGAGGCTCGATGGTGCAACAGTCGAGAGAGATATCTCAGTAGAGAGTGTTAGGAGGCATCTCAGGAAGATCAGAAGTAGATCTCAGAAAGAGCCATGGAGTCTCAGGAGCCTCAAGAATGAGATACATAGGTCTGAGCCCATGATAGGATTTAAGCTGTAGTTCTTTCGGATGCAACTGAAGTGATGGTTGATGCAAGGATAGAAGAGAAGAAGGCAAGGATGGAATTTTCTAAGGTTCAGTTGCTGCATTTAGAAGAGTTGGATGAGCTCTTATGTTTCGGAGGTGCCCATGGGTTGCGGAGGTATCTGAGATGGCTTTGGTGGGATCTATGGAGTGCGGAGGATCCGAATGAGCAGCAATTGTGTTCGAGGTGCAGCGGCAGGCTCAGCTGTGTAGCATTGAATGGTTGGCCTTAAGGGACTCGATTATAGAGTCAGGATCTTCTACGATATTAGGTGGACTTCGATTTTAGATGGAGCACCGGACAGAGGTGGCTTCATCAATGGAGATGTGATACGAGTTTAGAGTGGAGGAGTGCAAGAGGACCAATATCCTAGCACCAACACCAAAGATGCACGTTCCAGGTGGAGCAGCACGTGCGGGTGAATAGGGAAAGTTCTGAAGAGACTATGTTAGGATATGCAGTGAGTGCCAGTACAAGAATGCTATGGGATCTCAAGGAAAGTCTAGGATAATTGATGTAGCTACCAAGCTGAAGAGCTCCTACAATTTCTAGGATAGGGTATAGGTGCAAGCCAAGGTCTTCAGTGGTGGAGATGGTCATCCCAAAGGCCTCAAGGATGCACAAAAGCTGAAGAGGATTAGCGGAGGTGATGTTTGCACTAGAGGTTGTCAGGATGCGCAACAACAGTGGAATCATGCAGGAGAGTATTGCCAGGGTTTGCTAAGGCTTAGAGCACCAAGGTGGAGATTGTTAGGATTTGTTGTGCTCCCTGCCTTGGTACTCATGAAAGAGAAGTCATACAGGAAGAAATAAAAAATCTACACAAGTATTCCATGGTATTTCTCAGATCAACCTTTGTTATTGCTATAGTTTGGCCAACTGGAAGCAGCTGGTTGATGGTGGAGGCTGAGAGGATTAATAGGAAGGGTTTTCTCGAGGTGGAAGATCTAGGTACATGATTTTTTGATCGATCTTGGTTGGAGAGACCGGGGTGTAGATGGGTGACAGGGTTCTCTAGGAAGATGGATAGTGTGGGGTTATTTGATGGATGAAAAGAGGTTTCCTAAGGGATAATGGTCGATGAAAAGCTAAAGAAGCAACCATACATTCTCTTGTTATAGGAAGGTGGGAGAAGTAGTCAGGGATGCATTCAATAGTTTGACTAGAGCATGAATTTGCAAAACCTTAGAGGTGATGAAGATGGATGATCCATGAAGGTCCAGCAGGTCAGTGCTGGATGGCTGATCATGGATTAGATTTCTTCTGCAGGAGCACCAGGGAGAGTCATGATTTAGGTAGAGGATGGTTTATGTACAATAAGAGAGGATCTAGATATCTATGAGGAGATGGCGTAGAGATAAGGTAGGGAGCACTGAAGTGCTGTAGTAGTGCTTTTCTGGAGGCACGGGATTGAGAGAGGTTCGATGGTGCAACAGTCGAGAGAGGTATCTCAGTAGAGAGTGTTAGGAGGTATCTCAGAAAGATCAGAAGTAGATCTCAGGAAGAGCCATGGAGTCTTAGGAGCCTCGGGATGAGATAGATAGGTCTGAGCCTAGGATAGGATTTGAGCTATCATTCTTTCGGATGCAACTGAAGTGATGGCTGGTACAAAGATAGAAGAGAAAAAGGCTAGAATGAAATTTTTTAGGGTTCAGTTGCTGGATTTAGAAGAGTTGGATGAACTCTTATATTTTGAAGGTGCCCGTGGGTTGCAGAGGTATTCGAGATGGCTTTGGTGGGGTCCGTGGAGTGCGAAGGGTCCGAAGGAGCAGCGACTATGTTCGAGGTGCAACGGTAGGCTCAACAATGCAGCATTGAGTGGTTGGTCTCGAGAAACTTGATTATAGAGTCAGGATCTTCTATGACATCAGATGGACTTTGATTTTAGGTGGAGCACCGAGCAGAGGTGGCTTCACAGGTAGGGATGTGATACGAGTTCAAAGTGAAGGAGTGTAGGAGGACCAATATCCTAGAACCAATGCCGAAGATGCACGGTTCTAGGTGGAGTAGCACGTACGGGTGAATAGGCAAAGTTCTGAGGAGACTATGTTAGGATATGCAGCGAGTGTCGGTACAAGAATGCTATGGGATCTCAAGGAAAGTCTAGGATAATTGATGCAACTGCCAAGTAGAAGAGCTCCTACAATTTCTAGGATGGTGCATAGGTGCAAGCCAAGATCTTCAGTGGTGGAGATGGTCATCCCAAAGGCCTCAAGGGTGCATAATAGCTGAAGAGGATTGACGGAGACGATGTTTGCACTAGAGGTTGTCAGGATGCACAGCAACAGTGGGATCATGCAGGAGAGTATTGCTAGGGTTTGCCAAGGCTTAAGGCACCAAGGTGGAGATTGTTAGGATTTGTGATGCTCCCAAGCCTTAGGAGGCCACAGGAGGAGCCAGGGTATTGGCTCCGAGAGACTAGAATGGGTGTGAGTCCTAGGACTAGGATAGGAGTTGTCCTAGGTGAAGGTAGCGTGTAGCCCTACATGGGCTCGAGGTTCAGGTGTGAGGATCTTGAGAGGGCTTGGTAGGTGCTCCGGAGACCTAGGACATAAGATGAAGTAAAGGACCAAAATCAAGGAGAAAAATCAGTCAAAATAAGGGGTTGACACACCGGCGAGCTGGCTCAGATACACAGTTGAGCCAACTTGATCGCGAGCTAGCTCGGATATGCTGTCGAGCTGGCTCGAGCTGAGATCAAGCTGGCTCGGGGCATAGCCGAGCTGGCTGTCTCAAGCAGATAGAAGATAGGGTTCGGGCAAGATGCAGTCAAACCAGCTCGGCTCCTAAGAGAGTCGGCTCGATGGTGGCATACAGAACATACGAAGTTTTCTTTTTAGGATCTTAATGCCTCGTCCAATAAAATCTTTAGGAGGCTAACTCATATATGAGTCGGGACTAGATCCAAGGGATGAGAGCATATGAGACATATGTACGTAGGCTTGGTGAGTGCTTTCATATATTGGATTAGCTAGAAAAGTTTTTGGTCGGGTCTAATAGCTATGTATTAATACATAGGATGTATTAGAATTTTACAACATGGATTGAATACCGATCTTTTCTCCCTCAATCTTTCTTTTTTCTTCTCTCTAGAGTTGCCGTCCTAAGGGGGGTGCCTCCCTCAAGTCCAAGGAGGGACACACCCCATCATAGATTTAGATTGGTTGATTGGTGGTTTGCTGCCCTTAGAGAATATCAAAGGTCTCCTTAGGTTCATGCTAAAGATCAAGGGCATCCACAATATGGTATCAGGGCTAGGTGATGCCATGGTGATTACGCCAACAGATACAACTTGAAGAATTCACATCTATAGATGAGTCCAAGGTGTGATTCATTTATATATTGAAGCAAGCATCTCAGAGTTGGAACATGCATTTCGATAAGGTGATCAAAACATATGGCTTTGTTAAGAATGCAGAAGAGCCCTACATTTACAAATAGGCAAATGATCCAACAGTAGTATTTCTTGTCCTGTACATGGATGACATTCTCTTAATCGACAATGACATCCCACACTATAAGGAATAAAAGTTTGGTTGTCATCTCAATTCTCTATGAAAGACTTGGGTGAAGCATCCTACATCCTAGGAATGAAGATCTATAGAGATAGATCTAAGAGGATGCTTGGGTTATCCTAATCTGCGTACATAGAAACTATGCTGAAGAGGTTCAGCATGGAGAATTTCAAAAAGGGCTACCTTTTGATAGGCCATGGAATTTCTCCCTCTAAGAAGGATTTTTTGATAACAACTAAAGAGAGAGAGCGTATGAGTAGAGTCCCATATGCTTTGATAGTGGGATCTATCATGTATGTTATAACATGTACGAGATCAGATGTGGCATACTCACTAGGAGTAGTAAGTAGATACCAATTTGATTTAGGAGAGAACCAGTGGAAAGTGGTGAAATCCATTCTTAAGTATTTGAGAAATACTAAGGATCAATAGTTGATTTATGGTGAGTCAGATCTAAAACTTATGGGGTTTACTGAATCCAGCTTTTAATCTGACCATGATGACAGTAGAAGCATGTCGGGTTATATATTTATCCTAAATGGTAGAGCCATCTACTGAAAGAATTTCAAGCAGCATACTGTGATAGATTCTATTTGTAAAGTGGAGTACATCCTAGCATTAGATGCTGCAAAGAAAGCTATGTGGCTAAGAAAATTCATCATCAAGCTTGGAGTAGCACCCTCCCTTGATGGAGCAGTCCTGCTCTACTATGATAGCACTAGTGCCATTGCTCAGGTGAAGAAACTGAAAGCACACCAGTAGATGAAGCACATACTATGCCACTACCACCTGATTCGAGAGATAGTGAATCGAGATGACATCGACCTTCAAAAGATCGATAGAAAAAAGATCCTGACCGACCCCTCACTAAAGCCCTAGCGATAAAAGAGTTTGATGACTACAAGTCAAAGATAGGTATTAGATACTGTGCCGAGCGACTTTAGGATAATTGGGAGTTGTTTGAAAATGTATCCCAAAGCCAATCGTCAGTCTATTGATGGTTGAGCTACCATATAATTATAATTAATTTATTAATAAATAAAATAAATATTTTGATATTTTCATCATAAAATCTTCATCTTCTAATGAACTCCATTATTGTGATGAAGTCTTTAGGACTATTTAGTTTTCAATAAGAAGAGGATTTATTGATTTGTCTTTCAAAAGTTTATGACTAAATGATACGCTGTTAATTAGGAAGATAGTGTTTATCGAGCATATATCATTGTATACTATATAGGTTGGTTGTTCTCTTATCCAAGAAGTGTGGAGATACTGGTATGATATACAAATAAGATATAAGGGTACATCATTACTGAACGTGATCAACTCCAAAGCATTCTACTATCGAGAATTGCTTTGATGGGATATAAGTATAAGTGTCCCTTAGAACTAAGATCACCATAGTGGCTTGTAAGCAACTCACTATGCCTTGGTACTAAACTAACTGAATTTCTAATTCAGTAATGGAAGGTTTTCGGGCGCAGTCGAGTACTTGCAATGTCGGTGAGTGATCAAGAGAGCATTGACCACTCTAAGAGTTGGAGAAGAATGCATCACTATATTTCAATATAGCAAAATCTTGGCTAGGATGATCCATGAAATGGATTTGATATTTTGAAATACAATGTAGATAATCTAATCGGGGTTGATAGTTAAACTCTGAGGTGTCTTATGAGCATTTTGGTCAAAGGGATGAATTTTATGAAAACTATATTCACATGAGTTCTAAGGATATTTTCTACACATTCGACCTATCCAACCGTCAAGTACCATTCCTAGATGATCACTCTGATTGGTACAAAAATTTATTTCTATGTTACTAGCTTAGGTTTGAACCATGGGGTCACATACATAAGAGTTCTCGATCTGATCGAATGGTTGATCGACGATTAAGAATCATTCTAGAGTTAAACATTTAATACGATTGATGTTTAACCTAATGCAAGTATTGCAGATGGATCAATTAGCAATTGGATTGCTAATTGACTTAATTTGATTAAGCTAGAGGGCTGAGATTAAGTGAAATTAAAAAGAATTTAATTATATTTGGTGTGGACTTGATTGGATTAAGTTCAATTAGTTTATTGGATGAGCCAATTATAAGAAAAAACTAGTCCTAGTTCAATTAGGACTTATTTGAACCCAATCTCTAATTTGATTAGAAATTAAATCATAATTTAATCTAATTTAATCTAATTTAATAAGATTATTAGTGAAGGAAAAATTCTTTTTCCACCGTAGAATCGTATAGATCTGATCAGATATGAGATGGATTTTTTAAAAAAATTTTTAAATAATTTGATCAGATCTAAGAGTTCTCAGATCTGATCATGGTGATCTAATATTAAAAATTAAAAAAAGTTAAATTAGATTTAATATCATACCTTATTTGGGCAATCTGATTATCTTGCGATGATCCTGATGTTTCCTAAAGTTCTGGAAGGAGCCACACACGCGCCTGGCCTCTATTGGTATCCACTCAAGAAGGATCTAGACATCTTCTCCTCATAAATTTTTCTTCTAAAGATTAGATCTAAATCTGATTAAAAAGTCCTTTAAAAAATTTCTGAAGGCAGCATGTCCATCTCACGAACACCGCTGCATAGATGCTGAACTCTTCATAAATTTGATTGAATCTTCTACATAGATTTGTGCCTAACTTTTTAGGCATATAGAAAAGAGAGAGAGAGATAGAGAGGATAAAGGGAGAATGGGATATCTAGAATGGCAGCTTTTGGGTATGAAAAATATTTCTACATGAAGGACCTTGGCACAAGGGTTCTTATACAAAAGCATAACGCCAAGTTAGAGTCTCTCTTTGATCAAATTCCTCATTTCTTGGATCATTGGGACTCCTAAACTTGATCTCCATGAAAATGCCTAGATCCCATCTAATTTTGACATCAAAAATCAATCTAAAAGATGGCGGCATGAGTAGATAAGGAAGAGTCCACTATGCCTAGAACTCTTTCCTCAAGAGTTTAATCCAAATCAAACTCTATCATAACCTAGTCTAGATACCTCCAAAAATTATAAAATTTGGTACACCCAATGTACAATTAGTGCTCTATCACATATCCAGCAATTAGTTTAAAATGATCTCTAAAGAATTTTCTAAAAGCATCTGATCAGGTGACCCTCAATTCTCTCATATAGGTCAACTTTTGACCCTAGTCCAATTTGACTATGAATGAATTTAATTTCTACAATTAATCTGATCTAGACTTATTCTAGTCAGATTAAAATAAATCCATTCAAAATATAAGAATGAGTCAAATCAAATTTGACTTGGTTGTGATGAATCAGAAAGATTTCATAAGGAGAAAGTCAAGCTCAATCGGGTGCTAGCACGACTACCTTGAACCTGATTGAATCTAATCCAAATCAATCAAATTGGGTTAGCTCAATTGATGACATCCAAACTCAAACCCTTGTTTGTGTGACCTAGTTAGGTTCAATTCTGTATGGTAATGGGATATATCATGATCTCCATCATCGACATCATCAAAACATCTTTTGATGGATCAGAACTTTTTTGATTCATACAATTAGAATGATTGATCATCAAAATCATTGTAATTACTCCCAAAATCCATCAGTGACACCTAGCAGTATATGGTGGCAATCCATCAAAACTAAAAGCGAACCTCTCGACGTAGTTACCTACATGATTGGGTTCTTCTATCTTGAGCTCCGACTGGATTAGGGTTAAGGTGAACTCGTCAAACCCAATGTCTGTCATACAAATTAATCATTCGATTTGAAGTCCAACATGAAACCCTAATAGAAACTCTTTCTATCATCTTCACTCTGCCATGGCCATGGGCTTAAGGACTCAATCTCATGATTATCATAGGGCTACTCCTCATCTACCGAGATAGATAGATCTCCTTGTTGGTGCAATCCAATTCCTTCAATGAACATGCTATAGCCAACATACACCTCAAGATTTCGAATGGCTAGAAGACCGAGTTATGGTGTAGTCAAACTATAACACCTTCAAGGTGAATTATCGATACACCTTAGGTTAAAGAATCATACACACCACTGCAGCATCGAGTCAGTCATCGATGAGAAGGTAGACTTCCTTATGACTACTCAAGGTGGTCACGCTCAGTGCCCTCATTCTCTAACAAGTACCTATACTCTTACTCTAGTGTCTCTACACCATAGCCTCAAGATACGTCTATCCTAAGAAAGCGATCATACACCAACCTTTTAGATCGATCACCAACCTCGTGATGATCCTACGGTAGGAAGCATTTTATGAGTTAATTATAAAAATTCATGTTGTAAATTTTCAAGTCTTGAAAATATGAATTGTCATTACCATTTACTCAAAGAATGTATCACAGATACTTTTAAATACACACTGTGGTAGAAAAAATAACCTATTTATTAATTTATAATTAAAATTATAAAATTATTCTTAGAAGTGTATTACAAAAGACAACCAATCTGGCTTCTAGGACATACATCTAACAAACTTCCACTTGACCTAAAGTCAATTAGCTCCAAATCTAAATTCCATCATCTTAAGGTGGGCTTGAATCTTCTACTGGCTCAATGGCTATGTTAGTGGATCAGTCGCATTATCTATAGTGTCGACTCTCTTGATCTTGACGTATCCCTTCTCGAGGTAATCACAGATGAGGTGGTATCGCCGCTCGATGTACTTGGATTTCTGATGAGACCTCAGCTCCTTAGCTAGGTCTATGGCACCATTATTATTGCAGTATAGAGGGATGGCATCTAATGGCATCACTTCAAGCTCTGTGGTGAACTTCTTGTACCAAAATCCCTTTCTTGCAACTTTCGACGTAGCAATGTACTTTGCTTCCATGGTGGAATCTGCTATCACCATCTGCTTGAAACTTTTCTAGCTGACAGCACCATCATTATAAATAAATAGACTTTCAGATGTCAACTTTCAATCATCTATATTGAACATAAAATTTGGATTTGTACACCCCTGGACCTAGAGTTCTCCATTACCAAAGACTAGAAATATATCCTTAGTCCTTCTCAAGTACTTAAGGATACTTTTCACAGAAGTCCAGTGCTCTTCGTCTGGATTCGATTGATACCTGCTCGTGATACTCACAGTATGGGCAAAATCAGGTCATGTACATAGCATGGCATATATGAGACTCCCTATTATTGAAGCATAAGGGATCTTGCTCATGCATTCAATCTCCTCAGGTGTGTTGGAACATATTTTCTTGGAGAGATGAATGCCATGTCTGAAGGGCACCAATCCCCTCTTGGAGTTTTTCAAGCTAAACCTCTTTAGCACATCCTCTATGTACATCTTCTATAAGAGACCCAGCATCCTATTTAGTCTATCTCTATAAACCTTAATTTCTAGAATAAAAGATGCCTCTCCTAAGTCTTTCATGGAGAATTCTTTAGACAACCATATTTTAACCGTAGTCAACATGAGAATATCATGCTCAATTAGGAGGATGTCATCCACGTACAATACGAGAAAGACAACAGCGCTCCCACCGACCTTTTTGAAAATACAGGGCTCCTCCTCATTCTTGATGAATCTAAATAATTTGATCACATCATTAAAATAAGTATTCCAGCTCCGAGATGCTTGCTTAAGTCCATATATGGACCTTTGCAGTTCGCAGACCTTGTGATCGGTATCACTAGATGTGAAACCCAGCGACTATTCCATATAGATATCTTCCTCAAGATATCCATTTAAGAACGTCATTTTCACGTCCATCTGCTAAATTTTATAATTGAAATAGACTGCAATAGCAAGCAATGTGCAAATGGATTTAAGCATGGCTACTAGCAAAAAAGTATCCTGATAGTCAATGCCTTCACGCTGACTATACCTTTTCTCTACGAGCCTTGCTTTGAATGTCTCTATATTTTCATCGGCACCTATCTTTCTCTTGAAGATCCATTTACACCCAATAGGTACTATACCTTCAGATGGATCTACCAAGGTCCAGACTTGGTTCGAGCGCATTGAGTCAATCTCTGGCTTCATTGCCTCTAACCATTTCTCAGAGTCGATATCTGATATCGCCTCATCATAGGTTTTGGGATCATCACCATGAATCCCTTTTCCTGTGAGGAATATTTTCTCTACGTCCTCTGAAATAGTACCTAAGTACCTTTCAAGGGGATGAAAAATCTTTTCTGATCTACGAGGTGGATGAGGTAGTGATTGGACTTAATCTGATTGGATTCCATAGGTTCCTTAGCTCATAGCTCTTAGGAGACTTTCTCCTCAAGCCTAATCTATTTTTTGATGCCACCATTTTGAATAAATTATTTTTTAAGAAAGATAGCATGTCGACTCACAATCACATTGTAATCTTTCGAAAGATAGAAATAATATCCTAATGACTCTTTAGGATATCCTATGAACCGAGCTCTAAAGGACCTAGTCTCTAACTTGTTTGCCTATTGTCTCTTGACATGGGCCGGACAACCCCAAATTCTGAGATGACTCAAACTTGATTTCTTACCATGACATATCTTATATAGTGTGGTAGAAATGGTTTTAGATGGAATTCTATTCAGTAGATATATAGCGATCAACAGACTATATCCCTAAAGAAACTCAGTGAGGTCTGTGAAGCTCATCATGGATCAAACCATATCTAATAGGATCTAATTTTTCCATTCTAAAACCCCATTGAGTTGAGGCATTCCAAGTGGAGTCCATTAAGAGACCATGTCATTACCTTTAAGATAGTCTAGGAATTTCTGACTAAGGTATTTGCCTCCTCGATGTGATCGAAGATTCTTAATGGATTTTTCTATTTATTTTTCTACTTCGAGTCTGAATTCTTTGAATTTTTCAAAGACTTCTAACTTGTGTTGCATCAAATACACATACCCATACTAAGATGCATCATCGGTAAAGGTGATGAAGTAGATGTAATTACCCCTGGCTGGCATATCAAATGGGCCACATACATCAGTATGTATTAGGGCAAGTAGGTCTGTGGTCCCTTCCCCATGTCCCATAAAAGAGAGCTTGGTCATTTTGCCATGAAGGCATGATTCATAAATTGAAGATGACTCGAAAGTCAATGGACTCAACAACCCAGATTTTTCCAATTTATTAACCCTGTCTTTAGCTATATGACTTAGCCTAAAGTGCCAAAGATACCTATCATTTAGACTATCCTTAGGTCGCTTTGATCCTATGGCATTCATGTTTTGCTCGATATTAAAAATAAAAACATCAATATGAAATTGATAGAGACCATTTATAAGAAAACCACTTGCAATTTTATTTCTTTCATAAATAATATTATAATGATCCTTAAGGAAACTAATTACATAGCCTTCCTATGCTAAACATGAAACAGAAATTAAATTCCTGCTTACTGCAGACATATAAAAATAGTCTCTAAGTACTAAGTCTAATCTTGATGGTAATCACAGAGGGTAGGTTTCCATGGCCATAGCAATAATTCTTGAACCATTTCCGACATGTAGGATCATCTCACCATCCCTCAGTCTCTTGCTATCCTCAAGACTCTGCATAAAAGTACACAAGTGAGCACTAAAACTAGAGTCAAATATCCAACTAGATGTAGAAGAAATCGTAAGATTAGATTCTATAATGAGCATACCTCCAGAAGGACTTGCCTCCTTATTCTTCAGGCTGGTCTAGTAAAGAAGGTAGTTTCACTTCCAATGGACGTCAGTATTGTAATGAAAATATTTTTCTTTATCAGTGGCCTTCTTCTGCTGCTCTGCTTTCTTCTTCTCACCATCCACCTTCTACTTCTTTATGAACTTTTTCTTCTTCCCAAAAGACTCTTTCTTGAAAAAAGTCTACTCCATAGGAAGTACTGAGCCTTTAGAACCTTTCATAGAAAGCTCAGTAGTAACTAACATATTCATGAACTCAACTAAGGTATTTTGAAGTTTATGCATATAGTAGTTCATGATGAACTGCCTATATACATCAGTCAAAGATTGTAAAATTATGTCAGTCTGCAGATCCTGATCTAACTTGATATCGAGCTTCTCAAGCTCTTCTAAGTCCTTGATCATCATCAAAAAATGATCTTGAACCGACTGTCCATCATGCATTTAAGTCTTAAATAGTCTTTCAGTGACTTGATGTTTGACTGTGTGACTCTGTTCACCAAACAACTCTTGCAGGTGAATCAATATTTGGCAACTAGTCTTAATATCTTCATGTTGGCACTGAAGCTCATCAGACATCGAACCCGACATGTAATTTCTGACTTTGTTATCTTCATCTATTCGCTTCTCAAGAGATGCTCTCTGATCAATGGATGGATAGACTGGTATGGTGGAAGGATCCTGTTCCAACATATGAGTCAACTTCTCGAAACCCAAAATAATTTTTAAGTTCTGGAGCTAATTCTTGTAGTTAGGACCAGTCAGTTTATGGGTGTCCAGGAAACGGGCTAGTGGGTTGGATGCAAATATTTTTCTATAGAGAGTCAAAATTTCTAGTTAGATTTTATAATTAGACTTAACCAATTTATTCAAAAATTTTATTTTTAAATAAATTAAGCTCCTACTATTTACTCGGATCTCTACACTTTCTTGGCAGAGATGCAAAAATCTCTATAATTATTGATTTTTAGTGGATGGTGCAGTTCCACCAACTGACTCACCACCTCACCTAATAGTTATTGGTGATGGATCAACTGATGAGTGGACAACTCTTGTCCAATGATTCTCTAATCATGGTGCATCCTAACCTGGTCTCTAATTCATGAATCTCACATTGTCTAGAATATTGATCCACTCCTTAGTTAAGTCAGACCCACCATTTGCTTAGATTAGATTCTTGATTAGGTCCTCACCATATCCAAAATATTGAGGCCAATCCATCCTCCAACCCATAGCATCCAATGCCTAATAGACATGGTTGCATCTTTTCGGTGCAACTGAACCACTGTATCTAACCGAGAATAATCAACTCTGGAAAGGGCCCATACATCTACAATGGTGGAAGATTTTAGACTTAATATTTTCTTAGAAAGATTTAATTTAGGTCTCTTTAAACTTGACTTGACTTAGTCATAATAATTATAACTAACCTAGTGGCATGGGTTGGCTCGAATTGTTAGCCACCTTAAATCAAAACTAGGTCGACACAAATGACCAGGTAAGTAAGATCGGTGGAAGGGATATGCCATTAACTCAACAAGAATGCATTTAGATCGAGTAGCTTTCAATTAAAAATCAGTCGATCATATTTGTCAGACTTATCTTAGATACCAAATTATCGAATCAAAACTAATTGGATTAGCCTACAATCCAAACTCAAACCATGGAGCCAAATTAGGTCTTGACTTGATCGAGTCACATGTCAATGCGATTTGATCTTGACCTAGATTTAATCCTATTAGGCTGATCAAATCTAAGCTTTTTTTTATCTAACCTAACCAACTCTTGATTTGGTTTGATCAACTACTAGACCTAATTAAGCTACCTAAGGTCGAACCTAATTTTATGAATATATCTTAGATCTAAAAATTCATAATTTTTAGATCTAATTAATTTTATAATCTTAGTTCTTAATTAAGTTTTGGGTTCATGAACAAAATATATAATAAAAATTCTAGGATTTTAGGATCTAGGATTTTGTAGAAACATAAGTTTTGATTTCTGATTAAAAATGAACGCGCAACACCCCTACATGCCATAAGAACACCCTATCGAATGAAAGGAGAAGGTCTTTAAATCCTACTTTGTTCTTATGATCGAACGGCCATGGGGAACTCCTTAATCAAAAATATATTTTTTTACTACAAAACTAGTTAGATCATATATCACATATAAAAAGTTCTAACTAATACATATCTTGCGTACATCTCATATATCATTAATATGCATACTTTCATATCTAAAATATCACATATTAAATCTAAAAAATAAAATTTTAAATTTGATCATATCAAATATAAAACTATTCTAGACGTCTTATAGAACTATTCTATGACTAGTCTAAGCATGCATCTTTCATATCTCATATGAATAAATCAAAAATTTAAAAAAATTCTTTTTTTATTTTTAGATTTGATTATAATAATTATAATATTAAAAAAATAAAAATTAAATAAATTTAAAATTATATTTAATTAAAATAAATATATGATCATACTAGACTACACATAGAACTATTCTATACCTAGTCTAGTCATGCATCTTATACATATTAGATCTAAAATATTTAATTTTTAATTTTTTGATTTGAGATCTAATCATACCTGATGTGACATCTAAAATTTTTTAATATAAGATCATAAATAAAAAGAAAATTAGATCTAAGGTAGATCTAAAGAACTGCTAACCTGGCTCTGATGCCAGTTGAAGAGAAAATCCTATTTTTTGTCGTAAGATCGTGTAGATCTGATCAGATCAGAGATAGATTTTTTTTAAAAAAATTTAAATAATCTAATCAGATCTAAAAATTTTTAAATCTAAATATGGTGATCTCATATTAAAAATTAAAATAAAAATTAAATCAGATTTAATATCATACATTGTTTGGGTAATCTGATTACCCTGTGATGATCCTGATATTTCTTGAGATTCTGGAAGGAGCCACCCATGTGCCTGACCTCTACCAGTATCCACCTGAGAAGAATCTACACATCTTCTCCTCGCAAATCTTTTCTCCAAAGATTAGATCTGAATCTGATCAGGAAGTTCTTCAAAAAATTTCTAAAGGCAATGTATCCGTCTCACGAATATCGTCATATAGATGCTGAACTCTTCATAAATTTGATTGGATCTTCTTCTCAAATTTATGCCTAACTTTTTAGGCATATAGAAGAGAGGGAGAGAGAGGATAGAGGGGGTATGGGATATCTGGAACAATAGTCTTTGGGTATGAAAAATATTTCTACGTGAAGAGCCTTGGCATAAGGGTTCTTATACAAAAGCATAGCGCCAAGTTAGAGTCCCTCTTTGAACAAAATCCTTATTTTTTTGATCATTAAGACTCCTAGACTTGATCTTCACAAAAATCCCTAGATCCCATCTGATTTTGATTCCAAAAATAAATATGGAAGGTGGCAGCATGAGTAGATAAGGAAGAGTCCACTACACCTAGGACTCTTCCCTAAAGAGTTTGATCCAAATTAAACTCTATCATAACTCAATCTAGATACCTCCAAAAATTATAAATTTAGTACACCTAATATATAATTCATGCTCCATCACATATCCAAAAATTAGATCAAAATAATTTCTAAAAAGTTTTTTAGAAGTATCTGATCAGGTGACCCTCAATTCTCTCAAATAGGTCAACTTTTGACCCTAGTCCAATTTGACTATGATGGATTTAATTTTTATAATTAATCTAACCTGGACTTATTCCAGTCAGATAAAAATAAATTCATTCAAAATATAAGAATGAGTCAAATCAAATTTGACTTGGTTGCGATGAATTAGAAAGATTTCAGAAGAAGAAAGTCAGGCTCAATCGTATGCTAGCATGATTACCTTAAACTTGATTGGATCTAATCCAAATCAATTGAACTGGATTAGCTCAATTGATGACATCTAGACCCAAATCCTTATTTTTGTGACCTAGTTAGGTTTAATTTTGTATGGTAATGGGATATGTCGCAATCTCCATCATCGGCATCATTGAAACACCTTTCGATAGACTAGAACTTTTCTGATTCACATAATTAGAATGATTGATCATCAAAATCATTCTAATTGCTCTCAAAATCTACTAGTGATATCTAATAGTATATGGTGGCAGCCCATCAAAACTAAAAGCAAACCTCTCGGTGCAGTTACTTGTGTGATTGGGTTCTTCTATCTTGAGCCCCGACTGGATTAGAGTTAAGGTGAACTCGTCAAACCCAATATCTGTTGTATGAATTAATCATTCGATTCGAGTCCAATGTGAAACCCTAATAGAAACTCTTTCTATTATCTTCACTCTAGCATGGCCATAGGCTTAAGGACTCAATCTCATGATTATCATAGGGCTACTCCTCATCTACCGAGGTAGATAGATCCCCTTATTGGTGCAATCCA
Organism: Cocos nucifera; assembly: GCA_006176705.1. Lineage (NCBI taxonomy): Eukaryota > Viridiplantae > Streptophyta > Magnoliopsida > Arecales > Arecaceae > Cocos > Cocos nucifera. Next base: position 412,471 of record QRFJ01001412.1, read on the forward strand.
ATTCTTATAATGAACATGCTATAGCCAACATACACCTCAGGATTCCAAATGGCTAGGAGATCAAGTTATGGTGTAGTCAAACTATAACACCCTCAAGGTGAATTATCAATGCACCTCAGGTTAAAGAATCATACACACCACTGCAGCATCGAGTAAGTCATTGATGAGAAGGTAGACTTTCTTATGACTACTCAAGGTGGTCATGCTCAGTGCCCTCATTCTCTAACAAGTATCTGTTCTCTTGCTTTGATGTTTCTACACCATAGACTCAAAACACGTCTATCCTAAAAAATCGATCGCATACCAACCTTTTGGATCGATCACCATCCTCATCATGATCCTACGGTCGAGAGCATTTTATGAGTTAATTATAAAAATTCATGTCTTAAATTTTCAACTCTTGAAAATATGAATTGTCATTATCATTAACTCAAGGATGTATCATAGACATTTTTAAATACACACTGTGATAGAAAAAATAACTTATTTATTAATTATAGTTAAAATTATAAAATTATCCTTAGAAGTGTATTACAAGTGATAGCCAATCTGGCTTCTAGAGCACACATCTAATAATTAGTTGGACTGAAATCTATTCTAATTGGGTTAGATTTATTTTGATTTAATTTGGTTCAAAGACCATATTGGACCAAGTTAGAATAGGAATCCTAGTATGACTAGGATTCTCTCTCCATGCGCCACATATATCCCAACACCCCCACCCTATTTTCTAGGAGGCTTTGCATGGAAATTCTCCATGCCCCAGGACCTTCATGTGCACCCCAACTCTCCCTCTCTTTCTTACTTGGTAGTTTGTTGTAGACCATGTCAAATAAGGTAATTGGTTTAGATTTAAAATTCTATAAGATAGAGTTTTGAGAAACCAAAACTCCTTCCCATGCTTGCTGCCAACCCTTCCTAATTTTCTCTGAGTTCTATGGTGGAAATAAGAAATTTTTGTGCATCCTTTACTGGTGGTCCACGGCTGAAAAAGAGGGGGCGCCCAAGTGTTGGGTGCCCCAACTACTACCTTATTTGGACACCCCTTGTCTAAGTATTTGACCTAGACAAGGATTGGTCCATAACTCTATATTAGAAGGGTCTTTGGACCTTATTTTTTATGAGCTTTCAGACCTGAGAGAGGGCATTTGGGGTGTGAAAAAACCTGGGAGAGAAAGGCTTGGGGTGTGAGACTTTGTAGAGACACAATCTCTTGTGTCTTGGTGAGAGAAACAAGCAAGGAGAAGGGTCTCCTTCCAGGCTTTTTTCTCTAGATTTTTTCCTCCATTTTTGTGAGTTTTGAGAGGTGTATTAGATTCACAAGTCTTCTTCCTTCCTTCTAAAAGTTGGAGAGTCTAAGTTTTGAAGAAGAAAGATCCAAATCAACCATTGAAGAAAGATCAGCACCATACTAGCATACTATGCTGATTTTCAGCAATCGAATTTTTGATCAATGATTGAGAGCTCGTATAGACATCCTGTAGAGGTCGGACACTTGTGCGACTTGGAGTTTCAACCTCAACTCAAGATCAGCAAGTTAGAAAATCTAATTTGTAAAGGTAAGGAAGATTTGATCTCCTTCTTATATATCTAGATTTGATCTAGAGTATTTCTATTGTTGATATGATCAACTTGATATTTTTTAGTATTTTTAATTTCTAATTTAAAAGCATGCATAAATCATGTAATAGGATTCTAGATCTAAATTTTTCTTATATATTTATAAATTAATTTGATTAATTTATCTCTTCCACTACGTAGATTTGAAAAAGTTTCAAAATCTAATCCTAAAATCCTAGATTGGTTTTCTTCACAATCATGTCTAAAATGCCCGATCTAATTGCACTTGTAGCACCTAGCTTCCTTCCTATTCTTGCTCTTTTAGGACTTTGACCATCCCCTTGACTTGTCTCTCTCCTTTGATCTTCCAGGTCTCTCCCCCATGGTCAAGCCCTCTTGGGGAATGCCTTTCTTGATCAATCTCTCCTGCTATTCATTGGTTCACAGCACTGAGACCATGTCTTCATACTTCAGGATCTCTTTACCATAGAGCAGCATCGTTACCAATGGATCATAGGATGAGGACAATGAGCATAACAAAAGCAATGATTTATCTTCTTCCTCCATCTTCACTCCAATGTTCAGCAACTCGTTGCACATCTGGTTGAAGTTTTGAATGTGAATAAGACATCTCCGCCTTCCTACATCCGAAGACTGTACAGTCTCTTCTTCAATATTAGCTTGTTGCACATATTTTTTTTCATATACATGGTTTGCAACTTTGACTACAAACCTCTCGAGGTTCTTTTCTCTAAAACTAAATAGAGAACCACATCTGCCAAACATCCTCTAATCATAGAGCAGGCCTTCTTCTCCAAGGACATTCACTAACGATCTGACATCCCTTCAGGCTTCTCTTCCAATGCCTGATCCAAGTCAGCTTGAACTAGAAGATCTTTCATACAAACTTTCACATGGAAAAGTTTTCTTTTCCATCAAACTTCTCGAAATTAACTTTCATGTTGCTTTCCATGGTTGGATCTAAAGCTAAAATGCAACACAAAATCCAAAAAATTTGAGAAATACCTTGACAGGACCTTGCTGAATTCACAGCACCTGAAGATCTTCAACTTTTTGGCACCTTCTCCTCCTTCCACACAACTCGAGCTCTGATATCACTTGTTATGAATTATTCTCAGACCTATAAAAATCCTTATACCTTCTATCAATCTCGAGGAAATAAGTTAGAGATGATAGCAAGCAGGATGAAGATCAGATGATTGATAGATTTAGGATGACAATAGAGAGAGATAAGGAGCTATGGTTTCAGAAAGAAAAGAAATTTTTATTTTGCTTATCAAAAATATTACATATACAAAGTATATATAGTCATCCTGAGCCAACATGACTCAACCTTAAAAAACTCTCCTAAGCTAACCCATATATGAAAACACTCACCAAGCCTATATACACCCATGTCTTGCATGCTCTCATCTCTTGGACTAAAGACCTAGCTCAATGCATGAATTAGCCATCTTAAGATCTCTTAAACTAGATCTTAAGATCTCTTGGATTAAACCCAATCCAAGACCAAACTATCTATCTATTCGAGCTGGCTCAACTGCCTATCAAGCCATAGAATCTCGAAATACATTCTTTGGTTGATTGAGAGAGCCAGCTTGATTTTAGCTCGAGTTGGCTCGATCTCAGCTCGAGCTGGCTCAACCCATATTCGAGCCAGTCCGATAGTGTGTCTACTCTCTATCTTGGTTGATACAACTCCAACCAATCCTTGCCTTCAAGAGCTACCATCTTGAGTCCTTCATGGTCTTTCAAGTCTTGGGAGTACCACCCTTGCTCTTTCACCTTCGTATTTGGTTATTGAAGAACTTCAAAGAAAACTTCTTTGGGCAAGTCATTCAGCGCTAAAGTAGCTAACTTGGACAAAAGATTTGAAAGGAATATGCCCTCAAGCCAATTTTATTTTTGGAATGTTCTTTGTCTTCCAGACTCATGTAATGACATTTTTTAAATAAAGGCATTTTATTTCATCATATGCAGTGTCTTATTATTTTAAGATTATGATGAACTCTATTAATTAGAGCTATGATTTTAGGATTATGATGAGATCATACTAGTGAGATCTAAAATCTTAAAACCTTAATAAATATTCCTAGTCGATGGGACATTGAGTTAAGGATCAATATTTTTCGATAAGACTAGCACATTCTTTGTATGCTCGATTAAGAGGGTAATTGATCTCACAATAACTTGTATATGACAGTAATACAAGAATGTGGGTGCTCATTAGAGAATGACTTCACTGAATTGATCTAAATTGAGAATATCTAATGGAGTCTTATCTACATGTCAATAGATGGTTCTCATAGTGGAATTTATGCATGTAATCCATTGACCTGAAACTATCATAGAATCTTATATATATAAATCCATATTTTAGTTCATACTCATTCATGACTTAGTTATGTGCAGGATGATCTAGATATGGTAGATTATATATATGAAGATTGTGAGTAGGTTAACAAGGAATCAATCTCTCCTGGTAAGAGAAAATAGCATCCTACCTGCTTCAAACAAATAATGATTCAAGAAGACTTTGATCATAGCATGATGAAAATTAGAAATAATTTCTAATATTTCATTAAATGAATCATTATCATAAGATTGAAAGAGAAATGAATATGATATTAGGATTGACATATTTTCATATCCAGAGTCATATTCAAGATGCAGGAAGATCGAAGGATCTAGTTGTATGGTAATTTTTCACTGAAGGGTATTTTTGGTATTTCTATCAAAATTTTACATCTTCTAGATAGTCATGATATATTGCTAGACGTCAATCATGTCTTGTGGGTTTGATCAAATTAAAATTTTAATTTAATCATTAAATTAGAAAGTGTTCTAAATTAAGTCAAATTGGGTTGGCTAGTTTTGACCTAAATCGGTTTGGTTAAGTTCTAACCAGATTAGGTCAAATCACACCCTGACTCACTGCTGGTTAGATGTGGAACCCAATGGGTCACACACAAAGAGAATTGATTAAGGGTCTAATTAGATTAGACCATGTTTGCAAGATGAATATGCTAGCACATATAGCAAACCCTAGCATCTGGATTCAAATTGGATTCGAATTGGCTTCCAATTTGGGCTAATTAAGATCCAATTTAAGCTAAATGAGATTTGGTCTTGAGTTGGATTAACTTAGATTGATTGGGCTTCAGATTGGGTGCCACATACCTGCATCCCATGTGCCAGAGAGTCTCCCTCTTGCGCGTGGGATGTCTTTCATGCGCAAAGGACTCTTTGGCGCATGGAATAAGATGGCGCCCACCTTCTTTGACTTTTTCCATATGTTATGTCGCATAAATATTTTTTATTATCATGGACATCTGATATGGGGTGTAAAAGAGTCCTTCTACAGATGAAATACTTCTTTTTCCTTTTAAATTTTTCACCCAGGATGTTTTGTCGCCCAAGCTCCCTTGCCGCCCAAGACTCCATGCCGCCTACTCCTCCTTGACGTCTCTTGGACTAAGTCAAAGTCTCTTGGGACTTTGACTATTCAAAGTTTATCTCCACACCTTCTTGCTGAATGGGCATCCCTTTTTAGAGCCATTGGATGGCTTTGTTTCATGATCTAATGGATGAAAAGGGTGGCGCCAAAGATGAAGCATTGCAACTCTTCATAAAAACTTACGTAGAATTAATCCAAGAGTCCTAATTTAAGGCACCTCTTGGACTAAGTCTATATCTCATTTTTGCTGATGAGGCATGAGATTGGCTGATGGGGCATGAGATTTTGATGAGGAAAGGGTGTGAGGTTTTAGATGGCACCCCTACATACATTATAAATAAGGGTGTGCATTAGGAGTCCGAGAGGGGGTGAACATTATCTTTTCTTTCTTATGAGAGTTTCTTTTTGTCCAATTTTATTTCTTCCTTTCTCTTGTCTAGACCTTATCATTATAAGGACAAGAAGTCATCTTAAGACTAAGAGATTAGAAAGAAAAATTAAGAAGACAAAAGAAAAAAAGAAAGATAGATAAGGAGAGGCAAGGAAGGTGACATAAAGGCTAAAGAAGGTCTAGCCCTTTTAATTAAAGTTCTTATTATTAGAACTTTAATTATATAAATTAAGGGTGCTGGTGTCTTGATCAAGTCTCTATGTGGATCAACGTTGGAGGGTGAACACGTGGGCACCTGGTGGAAATCCTGATGGACTGCTACCGACGATCAGGGTCAATTTAAGGTTTAGCAATAAGAGGTATGTTCTAATACTTTCTTTTATATTATAAATGCATGTTATATGATTTAATTTCTAATAAGGTGGTCCTTGGGTTGGCTTTGGTTTATTTGATTTCATGTTTTTGCTTTAAAATTCATGCTTCCGTCCTATACACCAAATCCAATAGTGGTATCAGAGCAAGCCTTATTAGATTAAATCATATAATGCTTTGCTTACAGTATAACGGCATAAATGAAAAATATGATATAATATTTTTAGCATGCTTTATTTTATATGATGAGATTATATTCCTTTTCTTATCATAATGAGATTATGTTGTATATATTATTCTGTAAAGGTTGCCCTGATATATTGGAAAGTATTTCACTATATAATGATGGTTGTCCTAGAATAATTATACATGTTAATTGACATATATAATTTTTATCATAATTAATGATATTATGCATTTAGTTTGTTTTGAATCAATATGTGCATTGAGACCTTTTAAATCTCTCTATAAAAAATTATATTAAGTTGCAGTGCAATTAATCTATAACTGAATCAGTCAGGATATCTAATTGATCAATCGGTGTCTAGAAAAAATGGTTCTTGATTGGTAAAAAGAACATGGTTTTTTAATTGGTTCCATTATCTAACATGGTCAATTTATTGGTGTCTAAGAAAAACAACGTAGGGACTCCCATTTCTCTCTCATTTACCTGGTCAATTTGATTGATTTAATTCTAGATTGAAATGCTTAATATTATATTCACTACATTAAGGCCTTCCTTCATACTAGTTTCTTATTATGTCCAAAACCATATTAGTTCTATTGTGTAACCACAAGATCTATCATGGGAAAAGATGTAATATTAATCTAGTGCATTGAGATGCTTACAACATTTTTGAATATACTACTTTGTTGTGTAACCACAAAAGTAGTTATATTTCATTTTTGACTGCATAGAAATGAAGGGTTCTACTTAAACTAAAATATTAAAGTTTGTTGTGTTAACACAAGGCTATTAATGTTTTAGAGGCAAAAGCTTTTTTTTGAGAGTTGCATAAAATGCAATTGGAAAGAGTTTCCTACCTTTGAACTTATAACAAGTTTGTTGTGCAACCACAAGACTTTTTATAAGGAATTAGGATCTTATTCTCACTAAGAAAATCAATAAGAGGATTATGATTTTTAGTGGGAGACATAATTAAATTAAAATCCTAATTTAATTATGTTTGTCATCATGAATTGTTTGCTTATGTATTATTCTTTATTATGTAGATTAAATGGCTTCTTCATTTTCATTACGTTTAATTTTAGATTCAAATAAATTGACTGGTCAAAATTATGTTGACTGATTGAGAAATCTTAAAATTATACTCAGTCAAGAAAAACTCTCCTATATTCTTGACACCCCTGATCTTAAGCCATTAGAAAATGATGCCATAGATGAAGATAAGTCTACATATAAGATGTGGCAAAATGATTCTCTTACTGTCAAATGCATCATACTTGCCTCTATGAATAATGAATTATAGAGGCAGCATGATAGCATGGACACTCAATCCATATTGCTCAATCTGAAAGAGCTTTATGGAGAGCATAGTAGGACTGCTAGATATGAGATATCTAAGCAATTATTTTGTGCAAGAATGATAGAAGGAACATCCATACAAAATTATGTTTTGATGGTAATTGACCTAATCACTCGATTAAGTCAATTAGGTTTTGTAATGGATGGAGAGTTAAGTCAGAATTTGATCCTACAATCACTTTTAGAATTATTTTCTCAGTTTGTCATGAACTATCATATGAACAAACTGAATTCTTCATTGCCTGAGCTATTAAATATGCTCAAAATAGCAGAAAGCCATATCAAGAAAGATAAGGCTCCTCTTCTTCTTGTGGAAGGGATCTCCAAGAAGAAGGCAAGCAAAAAGGGTTCAAAGAGAAGGTTGAATCCTAAAAGTGGTATAAATAAGAAAAAAAAGGAGAAGAAGGTCTCCAAA
>QRFJ01001413.1:0-102049 GCA_006176705.1 Cocos nucifera
AAACCTACTCTCTGTCATATGATATAATCATTCAAATTCGAGTCCAATGTGAAAATCTAAATAAAAACTTTCTATTATTTCACTCTGCCATGGCCATGGGCTTCAGGACTTGATTCTCATGATTATCATAGGGCTGCTCCTCTACCACCAAGGTAGATAGATCCCATCTTGATGCAATCCAGTTCCTACAATGAACATGCTATAGCCAACATACACCTCAGGATTCCATATGGCTAGGAGACCGAGTAATGGTGTAGTCAAACTATAACACCCTTAAGGTGAACTGCCGATGCATCTCAGGTCAAAGAACCAGACACACTACTGCAGCATCGAGTTAGTCATTGACGAGAAGGTAGACTTTCTAATGACTACTCGAGGTGGTCACGCTCGGTGCCCTCGTTCTCTAACGAGTACCTGTACTTTCGCTCTGGTGTCTTCACACCATAGACTCAAGACTCATCTACTAAAGAGAAGCGATCGTACACCAACCTTTCGGATCAATCACCATCCTCGTGATGATCCTATGGTCGGGAGCTATTTATGAGTTAATAATAATTATTCATGTCTTAAATTTTCAACTCTTGAAAATATGAATTATCATTACCATTAACTCAAGGGATGTATCACAGACACTAAATACACAGGTGTGATAGAAAATAACCCATTTTATTAATTATAATCAAAATTATAATTTTGCTCCTCGAAGTGTATTACAAGTGTCAGCCAATTCTGGCTTCTAGGGCACATATATCTAACACAACCGTCCGGATCAATCACCATCCTCGTGATGATCCTATGGTCAGGAGCAATTTATGAGTTAATAATGATTATTCATGTCTTAAATTTTCAACTCTTGAAAATATGAATTATCATTGCTATTAACTCAAAGGATGTATCACAGATACTAAATACACATATGTGATAGAAAATAACCCATTTATTGATTTTAGTCAAAATTGCAATTTTGCCCCTAGAATTGTGTTACAAGTGTCAGCCAATTCTGACTTCTAGGGCACATATATCTAACAGAGATGGCCTTTAAATCATACTTGTCCCTTATGACTGGGTGGCTTGGTGGCTCATTCATTCTTGATTACTAAGTTATCTAGATTAAGCATATCAAATATTCTAATATTTAATTTTTATTTACATATTAGACATGTCAAGCAACCCAGTTGCTCTGATACCATTGTTGGAAAATCGATTAGGATTTTTAGCATGCATTTTCAAAATATTTATAAAATTAAAGCAGCAAAAACTAAAATTAATCAAATATTAATCTACTAGATGCATTGATCTAATCAATATAAACCTTACCCAAGATATAGATATGCTAATATGTAATTTAAAATTTAAATGTGATTGATCAGCAAATCAAATCTACTGATCGATACGAGTTCAGAACTTGATACCTGTATGCGAGTAGCTGATCTCCACAATTTTAATCCACCAAAATAAGTAGTGGTATCATGTTGTAGCCGCACATTCATCCAACATCTATGGTTGGTCCACATAGAGCTCCTGGTCCGGATCAACCCCACTGGAGTGCTAGCTCCTTGTCAAGGCCTTCGATGGCTGATCATAATTGATCCGATTGATCATCTACTTTTTGATTTTTTGGATACTCTAAAAAATTATAACACAAACATTGGAGGATGGTGAAGATGTGTACAAAGTTTGGTGGTGATCCAATGCTCACAGCACTCGATCTCTACACCCAAACTTAGATACCCAAATATAGGGTTTCATTCAGCCCCAAAACCCTGATACACTAAAAACTCTCTCACATTTTCTTTGTACAGAGTTTTTATATGAAATAAGTTTACATGGAAAGATGACTTTTAGATCTATAAACCCTATTTAGATCATATCTAAAAATTGAATGTCCTTAGAGGCAAAAATCAGAAGAGAAGAAAGGTACGAGGAAAAAATAAAGTGTTGTAGGACCATGCTCACCTTCACTCTAGGATTTTTTTGGCCCAAAACCAATGCCCAATTATTTTTAAATTTTTACCATGGAATTCCTGCCCCTTCTCATGCATGCACAAAAATTCTCATAATTTATTGGCATGGGAAAGATGGGAAAACTGCATGGGATGAGATAGGATCGATGGTTGAACTTGTTTCAACCAATCACCACTTGAATTTAAATTCAAATGGAATTCCTATCCACTTCCAACACCCCCCAGGGTGTTAGACATGTAGAAGAACTCTCCTTCTGTGCACCCACTCTGATTCATGCACAAAAGTGTACATAAAAAACAAATACAATGGGTGTGGCAAGAGGATAAGGGCAAGGGGTTAGGTTGTTTCAACCAAACAACCAACAATAGGATTTCAACCTAATCCAACTTTTGGACAAGGTCAAAGAGTGAAAGAGATGGCACACAAGACACTCTTCTACGTGAGAAAAACTCACGTGAAAACCAAAGGGGCATGGGATATTGGGTGGAAAAGTCAAAGGTGGTGGTGCATGGGAGAGTTTGAATTCAAATCTCATTTGACTTAGTCCTAATTGGTTTCAACCAAATCCATTAATCCATACCCAATTGGACCATGTTAAATCTAACCAAATTAGGCTTAACCCAACTCAATAAAATTCTAATCCAATTAGAAATTAATTAGGTCTTGGTCCTAATTAAATCAAGATCGAATCTTCCAAAGCGATAGGTCATCTCATGACCTGATTGGGTCAAATTCAATCGAATCAAATTCAATCAAACATGATTGAATCCTCATTGATCAATCAAATTAAGCTAATCAGCAATCAAATTGCTAATTAATCCTCCAATATATATAGAGTCCCAATTAGGTTGGTGTCTAGGCAATAGAGTTCCATCAACATAAAACTCCTGAAGAGTCCTAAACCAGTGGGACTCTTGAACCCAGTATCCCAAACGAATCAAACTCATGATCATAGAGTTCCAGACTAGTGGGACTCTTGATCAGAGAGTTCCAAATGAATAGGATTTAGAGTTTTAGTCCATTAGGACTCTTGGTCATAAGGTTCCAGTCTAGTGGGACTCTTGACCATAGAGTCCAAGATCATTAGGACTCTTAATCAGAGAGTTCTAGATAAGTAGGACTCAGAGTCTCAGTCCAGTGGGACTCTTGGTCATAGAGTCTCTATCAAGTGGAACTCTTGACCATAAAGTTCTAGGTCATCAGGACTCAATATTAATCATAAGATTAGGTAGGAACTTCTATTGTGTGTGACTCCATAAGTTTGAATTCTAAGCCGGTAGTATAGAAATCAATTTTCTATACCAATCGATGTGACCATCTAGCAATGATACTTGACATCCAGATAGGTCGAATAGTCATAATGCAATATTGATAAACTTGTGATATGTGGTTACCGTATAATTCATCCCCTTGACCTCGATGCTCATAGGATGATCTAGGGTTACCTGCCAACCCTAAAAATTCATCCACATTGTACTTCAAAATTCAGCATCTATCATATGGACTATCCCGATTGAGGATTTGCTAAATTGAAATACAACGATGCACTTGCTCCAACACTTGGAGGGGTCAATCTCATCTTGACTCATGCATCGACAAGCTAAGTACTTGACTGCACCCAGTAGCCTTCTATCACTAAATTAAAAATTCAGATAGTCCGGTACCTAAGTATAGTGAGTTGCTTGCAAGTCACCATGATAATCTCAGGTCTAAGGGACATATACCTGTTAGATATATGTGCCCTAGAAGCCAAAATTGGCTGACACTTGTAATACACTTCTAGGGGCAAAATTATAATTTTGACTATAATTAATGAAATGGGTTATTTTCTATCACACCTATGTATTTAGTGTCTGTGATACATCCTTTGAGTTAATGGTAATGATAATTCATATTTTCAAGAGTTGAAAATTTAAGACATGAATAATCATTATTAACTCATAAACAGCTCCCGACCATAGGATCATCAAGAGGATGGTGATTGATCCGGAAGGTTGGTGTACGATCTCTTCTCTTTAGTAGATGAGTCTTGAGTCTACGGTGTGGAGACACCAGAGCGAGAGTACAGGTACTCGTTAGAGAACGAGGGCACTGAGCGTGACCACCTCGAGTAGTCATTAGGAAGTCTACCTTCTCGTCAATGACTGACTCGATGCTGCAGTAGTGTGTCTGGTTCTTTGACCTGAGATGCATCGGCAGTTCACCTTGAGGGTGTTATAGTTTGACTACACCATTACTCGGTCTCCTAGCCATATGGAACCCTGAGGTGTATGTTGGCTATAGCATGTTCATTGTAGGAACTGGATTGCATCAAGATGGAATCTATCTACCTCGGTGGTAGAGGAGTAGCCCTATGATGATCATGAGAATCAAGTCCAGAAATCCATGGCCATGGTAGAGTGAAATAATAGAAAGAGTTTCTATTTAGATTTTCACATTGGACTCAAATCGAATGATTACATCATATGACAGAGACTAGGGTTTGACGAGTTCACCTTAACCCTAATCTGATCGGGGCTCAAGATAGAAGAACTTAATCACACAGGTAGCTGCACCAAGAGGTTCGCATTCAGCTCTGATGGGTTGCCACCATATACTGCTAGGTGTCACTGGTGGATTTTGGGAGCAATTAGAATGATTTAGATGATCGATCATTCTAGCTGTTCGAATCAGAAGAGTTCTGATCCATCGAAAGGAGTTTCGATGATGTCGATGATAGAGATCATGACATATCCCATTACCATACAGAACTGAACCTAACTGGGTCACACAAACAAGGGTTTGAATCTGGTGATCATCAATTGAACTGATCTAGTTCAATTGATCTGAATGAGATTCAATTAGGTTCAAGGAAATCGTGCTAGCACTCGATTGAACCTAACGTTCTTCTTTTACTATCATAAATAAGTTGTCCTGACTGAGCCAAAGGAGTTTGTGCTCAATCAGAGGCCTTCATATGGTCTGACTGGAGGTTGTCCAAGTCAGAATAGGTTGTCTTATTTTGTAAGACATTACCTGCCATTTTTGGTCACCTGCCATTTCTTGTTCTTTGACTTTGGTCAAAAGTCTACCTTTGACTGGTCAAACATTGACCATTGACCCTTTGACTTTTGACCACATGTCATGCACCTATTGGAGAGCTGGTGGGGGCTTGTCCCCCTGCCAGAACCTGGCAAGGAGAAGGGCGCACGCCAAGGGTGGCGTGAGCCCAAGTAGGAGGCGCCTAGGAGTCCTTGTTGGACAAGGACTCCACCTCCCTTTTGGATTCCAATCAGAGTTCTACTAAGAATCCAGTTTGACTGGTCTTAGGCATGCCCTCTAAGGAGGAATCCAGGGGTCTCTATTCCAACCAATCAGATTTAGATCTGATTTCACAAAGGGTTGTGATTGGTTGAGAGGAAGAGGAGTTGGATCACAAGAGGTCTATAAATAAGACCCTGCGCCCAACCCTAATTCAATAGAGATTTCCCATGCCCCAAGGCTGCCTCTCCCCTCCTTCTCCATGCCATAGTCTCTTCTCCCCTTGCTCTCCACGTCCAAAAGTGTTTTGGATTTAGGTTGGTGCGATTCAGATCAAGGAAAGGCGATCAAAAGCAAGAAGGCTGCGCTGCTGCAAAAGGACGACTGCAGATCTTCAAAAGAGTTTTGAAGATCCTCCAGATCAGATCCAGATCTGATTTTTGGAGGTGTGATAGAGAAGAAGAGGATCTCCAGATCCAACCCGAGTGGATACCGGTAGAGGCCAGGCGCTTGCGTGGCTAAGATCCAGAACCTTCCGCTGCAATCAGGATCATCTACAGGGTAATAGGATTACCCAAATCAGGTAAATTAAATTTGATTTAATTTATCTTGTTTTATTTTATTTATTAAAATAATAAGAATTAGATCTTAAACATATCAAGATCTGATTGAGATCAAGAGAAAAATTTTTGAAATATATCTCTTGATCTAATCAGATCTGGATGAACCTGGACCGGGAAATCAGGATTTCCCTTCAACTGGTATCAGAGCCATGGTTCTAAATTGTTTAGATCTGATTTTAATTTTATTTTAATTAGAAAATAAAGTGATTTCAGATGTCACATGAGATGTGATCAGATCTGAAAATCAAAAAAATTAAAATTAAATAATTTGGATCTAAGAACATGAAGATATGCATGACTAGTTCTAGAATAGAATAGTTCTATAGAATAGTTTTGCATGTCTTTGATTTAATCTGATTAAATCATATTTTAGATCTTCTTATTTACTATTTTTTGATATTATAAGTGTTATAATAACATCTGATAAACAGCAAATAAAAATTATTTAATTTTAAATATCATATGAGATATGATAGATGCATGACTAGACTAGTTGTAGAATAGTTCTACATAATTGTCTAGATTAGAATTTATTTTGATTAGATCAATTTAAATCTAATTTTTTAGATTATTATGTGATAATTTAGATCTGAAAAATATGCATGAATTGATACATGAGATGTATGCAAAATATGCCTTGATTAGATCTAAATTTGTATATGAGATATATGATATAGATCTATAACTATTTTGTAGATTTACATGTTCCTGATTAAGGCATTCCTCTTGGCCGTCCGGTCATAAGAACGAAGAAGGGTTTAAAGGCCCTCTCTTTCCATTCGATGGGGTGTTCTTATGACGTGTAGGGGTGCTGCGTGTTCGTCCTTAATCAGAAACCCAAAACTTACTTTCTGCAAAACCCTAGATCCTGAAACCCTAGGATTTATTGTGCATATTTTGTTTATGAACCCAACTTAATTAAGAATTAAGTTTATGGAATATCAATTAGGTCTAAAATTGAGAATTTCAGATCTAAGACATATTCATAATACTGGGTTCGGGCTTGGGTAGCTCAATTAGGTCTAAGCGGTTGATCAAACCGAATCAAGAGTTGGTTAGATGGGATCAACAATGCTTAAATTGACCAGCCTAATAGGATTAAGTCTGGGTCAAGATCGAGTCACGATCAAGCAAGACCTAATTAGGCTCAGAGGTTAGAGTCTGGATTGTAGGCTAACCCAATTGGTTCTGACTCAACAATTTGGTGTCTAAGGTAAGTTTGGCACAGACGACCGACTGGTTTTTAATTGGAAGCTACTCGACCTGAATGCGTTCTTGTGCGAGTTAACGGCATATTCCTTCCACCGGTCTCACTTACCTGGCCATATCTGTTGACACAGTTCTGATCTGAGGTGGTCAATAATCCGAGCTGACCCATGCCACTAGGTTAGTCATAATTGTTATGACTAAGCCAAGTCTAGTTTAATGAGACCTGAATCAATTCTCCCTAAGAAAAGATTAAGTCTGAGGTCTTCCACCATTGTAGATGTGCGGGCCCTTCCCGGGGTTGATTGTTCTCGGCTGGATACAGTGGCTCAGTTGCACCGGGAAGATGCAACCATGTCTATTAGGCATTGGATGCTATGGGCTGGAGGATGAGTTGGGCTCAATATTTCGGATACGGTGAGAGACCCAATTAGGAACCCAGTCTATGCAAATGGTGGGTCTGACTTAACTAAGGAGTGGATCAATATTTCGGATACGGTGAGATTCATGAATTAGAGACCAAGTTTGGGTGCACCATGATTAGAGAATCATTGAACAAGAGTTGTTCACTCATTGGCTAACCCATCACCAATAACTGTTAGGTGAGGTGATGAGTCAGTTGGTGAGACCGCACCACCCACTAGAAATCATCAATCGCGAAGATTTTCGCATCTCTACAGAGGGAGTGTAGGGATCCGAGAAAATAGTGGGAGCTAATTTGTTTAAAAATAAAATCCCTAAACAAATTGGTCAAGTCAAAATTACAGTATCTAACTAGAATCTTTGACTCTCTACAGGAAAATGTCTGCGTCCAACCCATTGGCACGTATCCTAGACACACATAGACTGACTGGACCCAATTATAAAGATTGGCTCAGGAACTACAAAATTGTTTTGGGTTCAGAGAAGTTAACACCATGTTTTGGACCAGGACCCTCCCACCTTACCAGCTCGTCCATCCACTTGAACAGAGAGCGTCTCTGGAAAAATGGATTGACGAAGATAATAAGGCCAGATACTTACATGTTGGGCTCGATGTCTGATGAGCTCCAGCGCCAACATGAAGATATCGGGACTGCTCGCCAAATGTTGGCTCACCTGCAGGAGATGTTTGGTGAACAGAGTCGCGCAGCCAAATATCAAGTCACAAAATGACTTTTTAAGGCTAAGATGCGTGATGGGCAGTCAGTCCAAGATCACTGTCTGACAATGATCAAGGACATGGAAGAGCTTGAGAAGCTCGGTGTGAAGTTGGACTTGGACTTGCAGAATGATATTATTCTGCAATCCTTGACTGATGCATATGGGCAATTCATCATGAATTACCACATGCATAAACTTCAAAATTCCTTGGCCGAGTTGATGAATATGCTGGTTACCGCTGAGCTTTCTATGAAAGGTTCTAAAGGCTCAGTTCTTGCTATGGAACGGACTTCTTCCAAAAGAAAGTCTTATGGAAAGAAAAAGAAGTCTGTGAAAAAGCAAAAGGTAGGAAGGATCAAAGAAGAAGAAGGCAGAACCGAAGAAGAAGGTCCGATGGCAAAGGAAAGTGTTTCCATTGCAACAGCGACGGCCATTGGAAGCGGAACTGCCCTACTTACCTGGCCACCCTAAAGAACAAGAAGGAAGGTCCTTCTGGAGGTATGCTCGTTATTGAGTCTAACCTTACGGTTTCTTCTGCATCCAGTTGGGTGCTTGACTCTGGTTCTAGTGCTCATCTGTGCACTTCTATGCAGGGTCTTGAGGATAGCAGGAGGCTGAGGGATGGAGACATGATCCTACGCATCGGTAATGGAGCAAGAGTTGCTGCAGTAGCCGTGGGAACATACCCTCTGCGATTACCATCTGGTTTAGACTTAGTTTTAAAAGACTGTTATTATGTGCCTGCAGCTAGCAGGAATTTGATTTCTGTTTCATGCTTAGCACAAGAAGGTTATGTGATCACCTTCTTTAAGGACCATTGTAACATTCTTTATGAAAGAAATAAAATTGCAAATGGTTTCCTTATTAATGGTCTTTATCAGTTGCATATTGATGTACCTATTTTAACTATCGAGCAAAACGTGAATGCCAAACGACCTAGGGATAGTCCAAACTGACAGATATCTATGGCACCTGAGATTAGGTCATATAGCAGAAGATAGGATTAACAAATTGGAGAAAAATGGGCTATTGAGTCCATTGACTTTTGAGTCATATCCAACTTGTGAATCTTGTCTTCAAGGCAAAATGACTAAACTCCCTTTTGTTGGACATGGGGAGAGGGCCACAGATCTCCTTGCCCTAGTACATACTGATGTGTGCGGCCCATTTGATGTGCCGGCTAGAGGCAATTTTGTCTACTTCATTACCTTTACCGATGATCTGTCTAGGTATGGGTATGTGTATCTTATGAGACACAAGTCTGAAGCTTTTGAAAAGTTCAAAGAATTCAGACATGAAGTAGAAAAACAAACTGGAAAAACCCATTAAGGTTCTTCGATCAGATCGAGGAGGTGAATACCTTAGCCGAGGAATTCCTAGACTATCTTAAGGAAAATGGCATAGTCTCTCAATGGACTCCACCAGGAACACCTCAACTCAACGGGGTTTCAGAATGGAGAAATCGGACTCTATTGGATATGGTTCGATCCATGATGAGCTTCACAGACCTCCCTGATTTCCTTTGGGGACATTCATTATTAACTTCAATCTATTTACTGAATAGGGTTCCCTCTAAAACCGTTCCTACCACACCGTATGAGATATGGCACGGTAAGAAACCAAGTCTGAGTCATCTCAGAATTTGGGGTTGTCCGGCTCATGTCAAAAGACAACAAGTGGACAAGTTAGAGTTTAGGTCCTTTAGAGCTCGATTCATAGGATATCCTAAAGAGTCATTAGGATACTATTTCTACATTCCAGAAGACCACAATGTGATTGTGAGTCGACATGCCATATTTCTTGAAAAATAGTTTATTCAAGATAGTGGCATTGGAAAGCAGATTAAGCTTGATGAGAAAGTCTCACAAGCAGAACGAGCTAAGGACCAAGTGGAACCAAATCAGGTTGAGCCAATAAGAACACTACCTCCTCCACCTCGTAGATCGGAAAGAGTTTCCCGTCCCCCTGAAAGATACTTAGGTATTATTTCAGAGGATGTAGAGGAAATGTTCCTCATAGGTAATGGTGCTCATGGTGATGATCCCAAAACCTACAACGAGGCGATATCAGATATCGACTCCGAGAAATGGCTTGAGGCAATGAAGTCAGAAATTGACTCGATGCACTCAAACCAAGTCTGGACCTTGGTAGATCCACCAGAAGGTATAGTACCTATTGGGTGTAAATGGATCTTCAAGAGAAAGATTGGTGCAGATGGGAATGTGGAGACATTCAAGGCTAGACTTGGTGGCAAAAGGTTATAGTCAACGTGAAGAAGGCATTGACTATCAGGATACCTTTTCCCAGTAGCTATGCTAAAATCCATCCGCACATTGCTTGCTGTTGCAGCCTATTTCGATTATGAAATATGGCAAATGGACGTGAAAACGGCATTCCTAAATGGATATCTTGAGGAAGATATCTATATGGAACAGCCGCTAGGTTTCACATCCAGTGATACTGATCACAAGGTTTGCAAGCTGCAAAGGTCCATATATGGACTTAAGCAAGCATCTCGGAGCTGGAACACTCGTTTCAATGATGTGATCAAAAAGTTTGGTTTCATCAAAAATGAAGAGGAACCATGTGTTTTTCAAAAGGATCAGTGGGAGCGCTGTTGTCTTCCTCGTATTGTACGTGGATGACATCCTCCTTATTGGGAATGATATTCCCATGTTGACATCAGTCAAGATGTGGTTGTCCAAGGAATTCTCCATGAAAGACCTAGGTGAAGCATCCTTTATTCTAGGAATTAAGGTCTATAGGGATAGACCGAATAGGATGCTAGGACTTTCACAGAAGATGTACATAGAGGAAGTACTAAAGAGGTTTAGTATGGAAAACTCTAAGAGGGGATTAATACCCTTCAGACATGGTATTCATCTTTCCAAGAAGATGTGCCCCAGCACACCTGAGGAAATAGAATGCATGAGCAAGATCCCTTATGCTTCTGCAATAGGGAGCCTCATGTATGCCATGCTATGTACACGACCTGATATAGCCCATGCTGTGAGTGTCACAAGCAGATATCAGTCAAATCCAGGTGAAGAACACTGGACTTCTGTGAAATGTATCCTTAAGTACTTGAGAAGAACTAAGGATATGATGTTGGTCTTTGGTAATGGAGAACTCCAAGTTCCAGGGATACACAGACTCGGACTTTCATGTCCGATATAGATGATCGAAAGTCGACATCTGGAAGTCTGTTTGTGTGCAATGGTGGAGCTGTCAGCTGGAAGAGTTCCAAGCAAACTGTGATAGCAGATTCCACCATGGAAGCAGAATATATAGCTGCATCAGAGGCTGCAAAGGAAGCATTCTGGTACAAGAAGTTTGCTGCAGAAATTGGAGTAATGCCATCAGATGCCATTCCTCTTTACTGCGACAACAATGGCGCCATAGCCCTTGCTAAGGAGCCGAGGTCTCACCAGAAGTCCAAGCACATTGAGCGGCGATATCATCTCATCCGCGATTACCTTGAGAAAGGTTACGTTGAGGTCAAGAGAGTCAACTCCACAGATAATGTGGCAGACCCACTTACAAAGCCGTTGGGCCAGCAGAAGATCGAAGCCCACCTTGAGAAGATGGGACTTAGACTTGTAGCCAATTGGCTTTAGGACAAGTGGGAGATTGTTAGATATATGTGCCCTAGAAGCCAGAATTGGCTGACACTTGTAATACACTTCTAGGGGCAAAATTATAATTTTGACTATAATTAATGAAAATGGGTTATTTTCTATCACATATGTGTATTTAGTGTCTGTGATACATCCTTTGAGTTAATGGTAATGATAATTCATATTTTCAAGAGTTGAAAATTTAAGACATGAATAATCATTATTAACTCATAAACAGCTCCCGACCATAGGATCATCACGAGGATGGTGATTGATCCGGAAGGTTGGTGTACGAATCGCTTCTCTTTAGTAGATGAGTCTTGAGTCTATGGTGTGGAGACACCGGAGCGAGAGTACAGGTACTCGTTAGAGAACGAGGGCACTGAGCGTGACCACCTCGAGTAGTCATTAGGAAGTCTACCTTCTCGTCAATGACTGACTCGATGCTGCAGTAGTGTGTCTGGTTCTTTGACCTGAGATGCATCGGCAGTTCACCTTGAGGGTGTTATAGTTTGACTACACCATTACTCGATCTCCTAGCCATATGGAACCCTGAGGTGTATGTTGGCTATAGCATGTTCATTGTAGGAACTGGATTGCATCAAGATGGAATCTATCTACCTCGGTGGTAGAGGAGTAGCCCTATGATGATCATGAGAATCAAGTCCAGAAATCCCATGGCCATGGTAGAGTGAAATAATAGAAAGAGTTTCTATTTAGATTTTCACATTGGACTCGAATCGAATGATTACATCATATGACAGAGACTAGGG
Organism: Cocos nucifera; assembly: GCA_006176705.1. Classification (NCBI taxonomy): domain Eukaryota; kingdom Viridiplantae; phylum Streptophyta; class Magnoliopsida; order Arecales; family Arecaceae; genus Cocos; species Cocos nucifera. The sequence continues at coordinate 12,568 of QRFJ01001413.1, forward strand.
TTTGACGAGTTCACCTTAACCCTAATCTGATCGGGGCTCAAGATAGAAGAACTTAATCACACAGGTAGCTGCACCAAGAGGTTCACATTCAGCTCTGATGGGTTGCCACCATATACTGCTAGGTGTCACTGGTGGATTTTGGGAGCAATTAGAATGATTTAGATGATCGATCATTCTAGCTGTTCGAATCAGAAGAGTTCTGATCCATCGAAAGGAGTTTCGATGATGTCTATGATAGAGATCATGACATATCCCATTACCATACAGAACTGAACCTAACTGGGTCACACAAACAAGGTTTTGAATCTGGTGATCATCAATTGAACTGATCTAGTTCAATTGATCTGAATGAGATTCAATTAGGTTCAAGGAAATCGTGCTAGCACTCGATTGAACCTAACGTTCTTCTTTTACTATCATAAATAAGTTGTCCTGACTGAGCCAAAGGAGTTTGTGCTCAATCAGAGGCCTTCATATGGTCTGACTGGAGGTTGTCCAAGTCAGAATAGGTTGTCTTATTTGTAAGACATTACCTGCCATTTTTGGTCACCTGCCATTTCTTGTTCTTTGACTTTGGTCAAAAGTCTACCTTTGACTGGTCAAACGTTGACCATTGACCCTTTGACTTTTGACCACATGTCATGCACCTATTGGAGAGCTGGTGGGGGCCTTGTCCCCCTGCCAGAACCTGGCAAGGAGAAGGGCGCACGCCAAGGGTGGCGTGAGCCCAAGTAGGAGGCGCCTAGGAGTCCTTGTTGGACAAGGACTCCACCTCCCTTTTGGATTCCAATCAGAGTTCTACTAAGAATCCAGTTTGACTGGTCTTAGGCGCCCTCTAAGGAGGAATCCAGGGGTCTCTATTCCAACCAATCAGATTTAGATCTGATTTCACAAAGGGTTGTGATTGGTTGAGAGGAAGAGGAGTTGGATCACAAGAGGTCTATAAATAAGACCCTGCGCCCAACCCTAATTCAAATAGAGATTTCCCACGCCCCAAGGCTGCCTCTCCCCTCCTCCATGCCATAGTCTCTTCTCCCCTTGCTCTCCACATCCAAAAGTGTTTTGGATTTAGGTTGGTGCGATTCAGATCAAGGAAAGGCGATCAAAAGCAAGAAGGCTGCGCTGCTGCAAAAGGACGACTGCAGATCTTCAAAAGAGTTTTGAAGATCCTCCAGATCAGATCCAGATCTGATTTTTGGAGGTGTGATAGAGAAGAAGAGGATCTCCAGATCCAACCCAAGTGGATACCGGTAGAGGCCAGGCGCTTGCGTGGCTAAGATCCAGAACCTTCCGCTGCAATCAGGATCATCTACAGGGTAATAGGATTACCCAAATCAGGTAAATTAAATTTGATTTAATTTATCTTGTTTTATTTTATTTATTAAAATAATAAGAATTAGATCTGAAACATATCAAGATCTGATTGAGATCAAGAGAAAATTTTTGAAATATATCTCTTGATCTAATCAGATCTGGACGAACCTGGACCGGGAAATCAGGATTTTCCTTCAATACCCATATCCTTCACGAGCAACTCTTGGCAGAAAAGAGCTCCATAGTTGGATCATATTTAGTAAAATGTACCCCTAAACTTCACCTGCATGCCACAACAGTATCCCCATACTTCTTGGTTAAGAGGATAACCAACACTTATGGTACACAATAACCTACACTTGATACGTTATCATCCTAGATAACAATAAATCATTTGGTCACAAATTGGTTTAAGGACTAAATGATAAATCCTCCTTTGTCGAGTCTAAATAGTCCTAAGGACTTCATCATAGAAGAGCTCATTACAGGAAGATGCACAAAGTGATTCAAATGATAAAATAATAATTTTATTTATTAATAATTTAAGTATAATTATATTTATTTCAACCATCTACAACCTAGATGATTGACTTTAGGATACAATTTCCAACAATTAGAGCAAGGGTTTATAATTTGTAAAGATGAGTAAAAAGGTTTATAGTCATTAGAAATGAGCAAAGGTTTGTAGTCAGCAAAGATAAGAAATGGTTTATGGTTAATGAAAATTGGTAACGGTTTATGATCAGTAGGTATGAACCTAGATCAGAGCAGAAGGGTTTGGGCTCTTTAATAATTATTAGTTAATAAATCTGAAAGCGAAGATTTATGATTATAAAGATTATGGTACAAGTAATATTGAAAAGTAGTAACGTAAGTATGAGTATTACTTTAAATTTAAAAAGAAGATATATCTTGAATAAGAGTTGGGTGGTTATCAAAAATGAAGATACAATCTTTGGTGATACTACGAATTGTTAGTAATCCTATATCTTGATAGATTGAGTATTTGGTTAATGAGCATGAATTAAGCAAGCATGTATTCAGTGTTGATAGCTTTTGAAATAATAGAAGTATGCGCATTCTTATGTTCACTACTTATACTAAGTATTGTATTCTTTGTGAAGTATGTGTTGGTATGATTTAATGAATTGTGATAAATAGAGAATAAGATGACCAAAGTTAAAGATTGTTATGTATTGAAAGTTTCAAAATTTGTAAGTTTATAATTTAAAGTTTTTAAGTTAAAAGAAGGTAAGATGAATTCATATGTTTAAGACATAGAGTTAGTATTTTCAGTATGAATATTTGAAACTAAGAATGATTTTCTAAAATACTTTGTATTTAACAGAGTGAATGGATCAGAGTAGCAAAGTGGAAGTGTGATAGAATTATAATCTACAAATAGGAATTTTCTTATAAAATAGCATGAGAAGTAAATTTAGAATAGAATAGTAGATTGTTTGATTATTATTTAATCAATTCTTATGTTGTTAAGAATGACTTTGTAGCAGTAGTTAATTTGGAATATTAACTACAAACTATGGATGTAATTGATATATCTTCGAAGATTATTTAGCTGAAATTACTAGGTAGTTGGGACTTCTAGATCCGGTTTATGGAGTAGAAGAAAGGGAAGGAAGGTATATAAGAGCTTATGTAGAAGTGATCAATAATAGAGGGAATGTAATAAGTTTAAAGCATTGAGATCTTAAGTTGATAGATCTTGTGATTAGTAATATGGAAGTTAGCAATATCAAATATGAAATTTGAAGTTGTTGAGATCATTGAATTTGGTTCCCTGATTTAATGTCGGCTCTCCAACATACAGTTGGCATCACTAACTAAACAGCGGCATCATCAAACCTTCAGCTAACAACAGACAACTATGAGTTGGTTGGACAACTTCCAATCAGATGAGCCGACTATCAACCGATCTTGACACCCAACTTATAGTCGATAACCATACTGACAACTGACTATCAATCAGTCTACTAATTGATAGTCAACTTCTTTCAATCGGCTCTCTAACAAATGGAATGACTCCAAGAACATATAATCGCTAACAAATCAGAACATCAAAACCGTCGATGGTCAGTCAGATCAATAGTAATATCGATATATATTCGGTACAATGGCAATACCAACATACAATCAGTACAATATAAATTTTTAATGTAGAATGCGTGTACAATCTCTCCATGATCATATAATAAGCATTAACTACTCACATAAAGCTAGAATAAGTAGAACCCATGACATCCAACCATTACAAATGATTACTAATCACTTGCCTATAAAAGGGGAGGTAAACAAAGAGTTGGGTTAAGACAATTTTTGGGCTATACTCTACCATTTTTTGTACTTATCTGTTCGAGCAAATGTTGGGAGTTGTATCCTAAAGCCAATTATCTAGGTTGTTGAAATGAATGTAAAATTATACTTGAATTATTAATGAATAAAATTATTATTATGACATTTCATCATGATTGTGCATCTTCCTATAAACTCTTTTGTGATGAAGTCCTTAGGACTATTTAGAATCAACAAAGAAGGATTTATCATTTAGTTATTAAACTTGTTCATGACCAAATGATATGTTATTACTTAGGACGATAATTTATCGAGTATAGGTCATTGTGTGCCATATGCATTGATTGTCTTCTTAACCAAGGAGTACGGTAATACTGGGATAGCATGCAGGTGAAGTGTAGGGATATATTTCACTAAACGTGATCCAACTACGGAGCTCTCTACTGTCAAGGGTTACTCACGAAGGATATGGGTATGAGTGTTTCTTAGACTTGGATCACCATGATGACTTGCAAGCAACTCACTGTATTTTGATACTGAACTACCTGAATTTCTAATTCAATGATGGAAGGTTACTAGATGCAGTCAAGTACTTATTTAGTTGGTGTGTGAGTTAAGATGTGATTGACCCTGCTAAGTATTGGAGCAGATGCATCATAGTATTTCAATTTAGTAAACCTCGGCTAAGGTAGTCCATTCGATGGATATTTGAAATTTTGAAATACACTATAGATGATTTTTCAGGATTAATAGTTAAATCCTAGATCATCTTTTGAGCATTGAGATCAAGAGGATGAATTATACAGTGATCATATACCATAAGTTCATAGATGTTGCGATGTGACTATTCGACCTATCTGAACATCGGATACCATTACTGGTGGTTACATTGATTAGTAGAAACTAGAATTCTTATTGATACTAAAACTCGTAGGAAAGAAAATGGATTTATGGATGGAAACAAATATGCAATATTTATAGAAAAAAGTATTTGATTATTGGGGAACAATCAATATACTTCTAATATCAAATTAGGATCAACTAGGACAGAAATAAAGCATTGGATCGAACTCTTCTTTGGTGTCAAGGTAATAGCTATGAATAGTCATCGACTCCTGGGAAAGGATAGAAGAATGGGAATTGATTTTTGTGCTATCAACTTTCGGTTCAAACCTATGGAGTCATATATAATAGAAGTTTCTACCTGATCTAATAGCTGATCAAGAGTCCCAATTATCTAGGACTCTATGGTTAAGAGTCCCACTAGACTGAAACTCTGGATTGGGAGTCCCACTAGACTAGGACTCTTTAAGAGTTTCATATTGATGGGGCTCTACTTGTCTCATAGGTTCTACTGGACTGAGAACTCTAAAATTTATTGAAGGATTAATTAGTAATTAGATTGCTGATTAGTCTAGTTTAATTAAGCGATGAGGATTCGATCAAATCTGATTGAATTTGATTCGATTGTGTTTAACCCGATCATGTCATGAGATGACCTAATCACTATTAGAGATTGGACCCTGATTTAATCAGATCTAAACCTAATTAATTTCTAATTTGATTAGATTTTAATCAGGTTGGACTAAGTCTAATTTGATTGGGTTTAACCTAGTCTAGTTGGGTCAGGATAAGTTGGTTTGGTTGAAACTAATTTGAACAAGTCAAATTGGATTTGAAATTTTGAATTCCTTCCATTTTCCCTACACCACCTTTGACTTTTCCACACCTATGGCCCATGCACATTTTGGAATTTTACGTGAGAGTTTTCCCATGCCCAGATATGTCTTGTGGCACCTATCTCTTTCTTTTTGCCTTTGACATGGTCCAAGAAGTTGCATTAGGTTCAAATTCTGGAAGTTCAAATTTAAATTCAACTTTTTGGTTAGAGGTTGTAGCCTCCTATTACCCTTATCCATCTCACCATGCCCCATTGTATTTGGATTGTTACACACATTTTGATGTGTGTAAATTCAGCAGTGGGTGCATGTAGTAGGAAGAGTCCTTCTGCATGTCATCCACCCTAGAGGGGGTGTTGGAAGTGGATAAGAAATTCCATTTGAATTTAAATTCAAGTGGCGATTGGTTGAAACTAAGTTCAACCATATTTATCTTATCTACTCCATGCACATTTCCCATAGAAACAATGCCATTTAAAATATGATCCTTTGCATGGGTGTGCATAAGGATGAGAAGCATTCCTAGAGAGACAATATATGAGAGGGGTGCATCACTTTTGGCATGAAAAATTTTGTGAAAGCATAAGAAGGAGGTCAAAATTCCCATGGTATACCACTTTCAAAGTGATCTGGGGATTGGTTTTCAAATGCAACAAATCTTGGAGTGAAGGTGAGCATTGGGTCCTTAAGCACTTTAGTGTGTCCCTCATGCTGCTCTTCTAATTTGAGATCTCTAAGGGTACCTAATTCTTTAGTCAAATAGAGTGTGCAATGAGGGTTTCCTAGGTGTGAAAGCTTCTCTTGAGTGTGAGGACATTTGTTGGTCTAAAAAAAAAAAAAAAAACAGAAAGAGGCATGATAGGGTTTTTAGTATGTTCCAGGGGTATCGGGTGTGAGTGTAGCCTTAGGATCTGGGTCAACTCAGGGTTTGGGTAAAGTTAGCTTGAGCATTGAGAGTGCCCGATCACCACCAAATTTTCACCATCACCTCATCATCCTCCATGTAGCATCCTCTAATCTTTTAGAGCATCAGAGAGTTCAGAAAAAGATCGTCGATCAGATCAACAAAGATCGACCATCGAAAGCTCCAGCGAGGAGCTAGCACTCTAGTGGAGTTGGTCAGGATCAGGAGCTTCGTGTAGACTGACTATAGAGGTCGGACGAGTGTGTGGCTGCATTATGATGTGAGAGGCTTCTTTCAGCAATTTAAGATTGAAGAGTTTGGCTATCCGCACTGAGGGATTATATTTTGAACATAAATCGGTCAGTAAATATGATTTGCTGATCGAATACATTTAATTTTTTATTGCATATATGACACATCTAGATCCTTGTGTAGGATTTAATAATCTGATCATAGAATGTATTAAATTAATATTAGATTAATTTGCTTCTGCTATGCATATAATTCAAAAAAAAAAATTTGAAAAGCATATTTAGAACCCTGCATGATTTCCATCATTGGTATCAGAGCAAGGATTGCTTGACATATTTTTATATGTTAATTAGAAAATTAAATGCTTACATATTTGATATATTAAATCCAAGTAGCATGTAATCTGATTGAGCAGATCGCTATGGCTATTCAGATCATAAGAAGAAAAGTATAGGATTTAAAGACTCATCTCCACCCATTCAGTGGGGATCTCCTTATGGCATGGTAGGGGATGCCACCGTGAACTCATTCATTAAGATTGAAGCAGCAAAAAGGAATTTTAGATTAAAATTATTTTAATTAGAAAATAAAAAATGAATAAGTTTAGAATAGATCTAAAAGGATTCAAGATTTAATTTTATTATGTTTTATTTTCTATTATGAACTAGCAATAGGTTGTTGTTTTTTGAAATGAGCTAACCCATTTCTAAAATGTGTCAACCCATTTGGTGAACAAAAAATATAGAAAACCTTTCAAAATTTAAAAATTATTTTTAAAATGCTGAACCCTAACCCATCAGCCCAAAAACTTAATTAAAAAATTAAGTATTGTCTTATAGGATCTAGAATTATGAATTAAAGATTCTAAGATGTATGTATAAGCTATGGATTAATGGATTAGATGAATTAGATCCATTAATTGGATTAGACCTAAGGTTAGTTAAAGAATGGGCTAAACTAGAGTAATTGATCAAATCTAACCAAATGTTAAATTAGATTAGGTCAAGGATACTCTAGATTCAAATTCGATAGTTATAGTTGGAGGAGTCTATGTCTTTAACAAGAACCAAGATGGACTTGATTCATGGCTAAGCGGTCTAGCACGAAAATTACTAGGTTGATCAGATTAAACCTAATTAACTGATTGGTGTCTAAGGTAAGTTTGGCAGTCTAGACTAGTGGTTTTTAATTAGGAGCTACTCACATTGATTCAGTCTTTGATGAGTTAATGGCATATCCCTTCCACTGATCTCACTTACCTGGCCGACATGGTTGATTAGAGTTTGATTAGATCACTTGATGATTTGAGCTGACCCATGTCACTAGAAATTAGCTTTGACTGATTTCAATCAGTAAGACTAAATTAGGTGCCAATGGACCTAAATTGATCCTAGTCCTCAACCTATTGACTTGGTGAAGTCAGTGGGAGGATTTGACTTGGTGAAGTCAGTTGAGAGAAATTGGTCCATGTCCTTTCTATTCTTAAATCACATAGTAATCCTAAATTCTCTAAATTATTAGGTCCTTAAAAATGACTAAGTTATGGAGATAACTGAGTCATAGCCTCCCATTAAGGTGAATAGTAATGAGTCCAATTTTCTAAGATGGACATTGGAGGTGCCTTAACACCTGGTGTTCATCTGGAATATTGAAATTACTATCCATCATATGATGATTAGGTTGCACTCTCTTAATGGTGATCAAGTTAGCTAGAGCTTTCCTCGGGTCCTGATCATTCATTCGGTTTGATGCAATCGAAATTAATCATGTTAATGGTTGGACCTAACCAGACCTTTTCAGTGAAGGCCATAAGCCTACTGAAATTAGCTTCTGAGGGTAAAATCTTAATTACTAAAAATTATTTAGAAAAAATAATTGATTGTGAACCTTACTCTATAGATGCACATGGGTTGGCTAGAGCTTTCCTCGGGCCCGTCTATAGTCTATATGGATTTCTAGTACCCACTAAGGAGTTAGTGTAATTTTTCAAATTGGAGGTAGAGGCCACCAACTCGCTAAAAATTAGTGGAAAGACCTTTAGACTAAAGTCCAAATCTTTTGGATTAATTAATTCAAATACTTAATAAAATGGTTTATATTTTTCTTTTAGATAAATAAAATGGCTAGTGTTAGTCCGCTCCATTCACTATTGGATAGTGGTAAGCATTTAGGACCTAATTTCAATGAGGAGTCCTAGTATTGATCCTAATCAGGCAGACCTAAAGAGGAATTGTCCTCTTGACCTGAATAGACTGAGTAGGAAAAAATCAGCAAATGATTGCTGATCAAGGCTGTTATATGATAACATCTTACAATTTCTTCTATTTGTGATACATCTACCTGGATATTAGATACTGGGAGTCTGATTTATATATGCAATTCGTTGCATGGACTTCAAATTAGTAGAAAGTTTGAAAATGATGATAGGTTCCTGAATGTTAAGGGATGGAAGTAAAGTTTTAGTTCCTCGCATTGAAAACTCTTAAGCTTATTTTTCAAAGATAAATAATATCATTTTAAGTGATCTGTCACTATTATCCATCTTTTTATGATGAACATAATATCTTTTGGGCTTTTGGTCTAAGGATGGTTATTATTTATCAATAAAAAAAATTATTATGATATTATTATGAATAATGTCACAATAATGTGAAGGATAATTAAGAAATGGTATTTATATTTTATCATAGCCTGTTAGTATAATGTACACGTCAAATAAATGCCCAAAGCTAGATCATGTCTCTGATGCCTATCTTTGGCACTGTAGACTCGGTCATATAAATAAGAATAGGATAAATAGATTAGTCAAGGAGAATATCCTTGACATCGATGATTGCGAATCATTGAATATCTGTGAGTCCTTGTCTACTTGGTAAAATGATCAAATCACCTTTTACTGAAAAACATGAAGCGGGCCACTGAGCTTCTGGGTCTAGTACATACTGATGTATGTGGATCCATGAACATATATGCTAGAGGTGGTTTCTACTACTTTTATTACATTTACTGATGATCTATCTAGGTATGGATACGTCTATCTTAATGAAGAATAAATCCGATTCATTTGAAATGTTCAAACGATATCGTAAATGAGGTAGAAAAATAACTTGGAAAGAGTATTAAAACTCTTCAGTTAGGACTGAGGAGGTGAATATCCTTTCCAATGAATTTTTGATGTATCTAGGAGAGAATGAGGATTTCTCTCATAATGGATTCCCTTCTGAAATACCACAGCATAATGGTGTATCTAAAAAGGAGGAATTGAATCCTATTGGATATGGTTCGATCCATGATGGGATCTGCGAGTCTGCCGAATTTCGTTCTAGGGATTATGCGCTATTAGAGACTGCTTGTTTTGTTTTGAACATAATATTTCCGAGCAAGTCTGTTGCAAAGACTCCATATGAGATATGGACTGCGCGTAAGCTGACACTCTCTCACCTTAGGATTTGAGGATATCTGGCTTATGTCAAATATTTGTAGATAGAAAAGCTTGGACCTAGGTTCGATTAATGCTTGTTCATAAGATACCCCAAGAAAACTAGGAGTTATTACTTCTATCTTATTGAAGAACAAAAGATGTTCGTCAGTAATAAGGTAGTCTTTTTAGAAAAGAAATTTCTCAGGGAAGGAACAATTGTCTCTAATGTTTAACTTTATAAAGTTTGACAAGTAGAAGAACCAACATATTTTAGTGAACCTGCAGAATTGGGGTTGATAAGTGCTGGGATGCATGTAGAGTTTCCAGCTCTACTTTCCAAATACTTTTGAAAATTAATCATAGCAGAAATAAAAATTAATCTAATTAATTTATAAAGAGATATAGATCTAATCTACAAACCTTACATTAGCAGGATCTAATATGATATACATGCATGAAATGAAATCTGAAAATAAAAAGCTATGAGTAGTAAAATAGTTTTACTATGCTACGTGTTTAGAACACATTATCTTGCACGAGTAGATGATCTCCATAATCAAATTACCATCGATTTGATCATCAGGAAGATTTGATTATTATGATGCAGCTACACATACATCTAGCCTCCATGGATGGTCCACACAAGGTTATGATCTCGATCGGCTCCTCTCAAGTGCTAGCTCGATGGTGGATGCTCTTGATAACTAGATCTGATCGAACAATTTTGATCTGCCTCCACCAAAATTTTAGACACTCTAGATCAATAGCAAGGATATAAGAGAGGATGAGAAAGTACTCCAAAAAATCTCGTGAAGATCTGATGCTCAAATCTTATGAAATCAAATCAGAAACCCTAGATCAAGAACTAGTGCAGCACAGCACTCAAACCCTAGTGCTTAACTTTCTCTCTCATTTTTTTTCTTATCTGATTTTTTTCTTATTTTTTTCATGCTAGGAAGGGCTCACACACTAGATAGGAGGAGTCTCAAAAGTTGTGCACATCTAAAAAAAAAATTTTAGGAATTTTATAGAGGGTGCACAAGAGAGATGGCATGAGTGAGAGTTAGGATGAAGTAGTTTGCTATTTGAATTCAAATTGCCACAAGATCAAGCCCATCCTTCTGAGGAGTGAGAAGGAAGGGCACAATCCTTTCTCTTGCATGGAAAAACTCATGAGAAGCCCTTTCTCATGGAGAGGAGAATGGTGCAAAGATAAGAGTAGTGCAAGGAAAGACTAGGTCAAACTAGTCTCAAATTATCTCATCCAATTAGACCAATCCAATCCAAATTGGTTAGGCTCAATTATACCAGATTAAACCCAACTCATTTAGGTTTAATTAGGCTTAGTTAAATCCTAATTAAATCAAAAATTAATTAAGCCCAATTCTTGATCAAATTAGGGGTCAAACCTCCTCAGTGATTAGATCATAACTTAATCGGGTCAAACCCAACTAAATCCATTTCAATTGGACTTGATCCAAAATTAATTACTCAATCAAATTAAGTTAATTAGTGATTAAATCACTAATTAAACCTCTCATTTATATAGATTTCAAATCTAGTTGGTGTCTAGACAACAAAGTCACATCAAAATAAAACTCTTGATCGAAGAGTCCCAAATAAGTGGGACTCTTGATCTCGGTGTCTGAAATGAGTGAAACTCATGATCATAGAGTCTAGACTCTTGATCATAGAGTTCCAAACAAGTAGGTCTCAATGTTCTAGAGAAGTAGGATGCGTGGTCCAAGATTTTCAGTCTAGTGGGACTCTTGACCATAGAGTCCCAATCCAATGGAACTCAGTGTCCCAACCTAGTAGGACTCCCAGTCCAAGAGTCCCAGTCTAGTGGGACTCTTAACCATAGGATCCCAGTCAAGTGGGATTCTTCACCAGTGATCGAATCAGGTAGGAACCTCTAATACGTGATCCTATAGGTTTGAACCTAAGCCAGTACGGAAATCACTTTTTGTACTAATCGAAGTGACCATCTACTAATGGCACCCGACGTCCGGATAGGTCGAATAGTCGCAAGCATAATACTCAGAACCTACATGAATATGTTTACCGTATAATTCATTCCTTTGATCTCAGTGTATGAGGATGACTCAAAGTTAAACTATCATTCCTAAAAAGTACATCCAAATCATGTATCAAAACAATCAATCCTGTGACTTCTCACTAGGACTACCCTGACAAGGATTTGCTAAACTAAAATATAATTGAACACAGCTCCTAAACCGAACTGATCAGTTCCATCTTAACTCACACACTGATTCATCAAGTACTTGATCATGCCAAAAAATCTTCCATCATTGAATTAAAAATTTAGGTAGTCTGACACCAAAGTATAGTGAGTTGCTTAGATGTCACCATGGTAATTATAGATCGAAGGGATACTTATATCCATATTCTATCGGAGCAAATCTTGATAGTAGAAAAGCCCCAGAGTTGGTCATGTTCAGTGTAGATCTATCCTTACATCTTGCCTACATGCCATACTAGGGTCTCCACACTTCTTGGTTAAGAGGACAACCAACCCATATGGCACACAACGATCCATACTCAATAAATGTTATCGTCCTTAGTAACAACGTATCATTTGGTCACGAATAGGTTTAAGAACTAAGCGATAAATTCTTCTTTATCGATTCTAAATAGTCCTTAGGACTTCATCATAACACGGAGTTCGTTAGAAGATGAAAGAATTTATGATAAGAAAAGGCTAAAATAATTTTTATTTATTAATAATTCATATATAATTATAGCAGACTGTTCAACTATCAACAGGCTGATGATTGACTTTGGAATACTATTTCCAACAATCTTCTACTTGACCTAAAGCCAATTGGCACAGTATCTAATACCCATTTTTGACTTGAAGTCATTGAACTTCTTCACCGCAATGGCTTTAGTAAGTGGGTCGGCCAGGTTCTTCTTTCCGTCGATCTTTTAAAGATCGATGTCACCTCAATCCATGATCTTTCAAACCAGATGGTTGCGGCATAGAATATGCTTCATCAACTGGTGTGCCTTTGGTTCCTTCATCTAAGAAATGGCTCTAGAACTGTCGTAGAAGAGTAGAACTAGACCATCAAGGGAGGGTGCTACTCGGAGCTCGGTGATGAACTTTCTCAACCACACCACTTCATTGGTAGCATCTGATGCAGCGACGTACTCTGCCTCGCATACTAAGTCGGCCATAGTGAGCTGCTTGAAACTCTTCCAGCAAACAGCTCGACCATTAAGGATAAGCACATACCTTGATACACTTGCTATCATCTTGATCAGACTAGAAACTAGAGTATGCAAACCCCACAAGTCTCAAGTCTAATTTACCAAAAATAAGCCATTAGTTCTTAGTATTTCTTAAATACTTTAGGATGGTTTTAACAACCTTCCAGTGGTTCTCTCCTGGATCAGATTGATATCTATTCACTATCCATAGTGAGTATGCCACATCTGGTCTCGTATATGTCATGGCATAGATAATAGAATCCACAGCCAAAGCATATGGAATTCCACTCATACATTCTCTCTCTTAAGGTGTTGTCGAATAATCCCTCTTTGAGGGAGAAATTTTATGGCCTATCGGCAAATAGCCCTTCTTAAAATTCTCCATACTGAATCTCTTTAGCATAGTGTCATTGTACGTGGACTGGGATAACCCGAGCAATCTTTTAGATCTATCTCTATAGATCTTCATCCCTAGGATGTAGGAAGCTTCTCCCAGATCCTTCATAAAAAACTATGATGACAGCCAGATCTTTATTCCTTATAATGTAGGGACATCATTCTCAATTAAGAGAATGTCATCCACATACAATGCTAGGAATACAACCACTGGACCATTAGCCCACTTGTATATATAGGGCTCCTTTATGTTCTTAACAAAGACATACATCTTGATCATCCTATCAAAATGTATGATCCAACTCTGAGATGCTTGCTTCAGTCCATAAATGGACCATTGAAGCTTGCACATATTAAACTCATTTATGAATGTGAATCCTTCAGGTTGTATCATATACACCTCTTCGTTCAGCTCTCCATTCAAGAAAGCTATCTTCACATCCATCTATCAGATTTTATATTCTAGATGGGCAGCTATCGCAAGCATAATCTAAATAGACTTGAGCATTGCCATAGGAGAAAATGTCTCGTCATAGTCTATACCATAATATTGAAGATTTTTCTTGGCAACCAGACGGGCTTTATAGATCTCTACCTTCCCATCTGTGCTCCTTTTCCTCTTGAAGACCCACTTACACCATATAGATTTTATCCCTTCAGGTGGGTCAACTAATATCCATGCATCGTTAATCTTCATGGACTCCATTTCAGATTTCATGGCTTCAAGCCATTTTTGAGAGTCGGATCTCAGCATTGCATCCATATAGATGATTGGATCCTCATCATTCTCATCAAGTTCGACAGGATCATCATTCTGGACTAAGAAACCATAGTATCTATCGGGCTAACGTAGTACTCTATCAGACCACCTTAAGGGTGCAAGTTCAATGGACTCTAAATTTGATCTAATCAAATCTGATTCAGATTCAACTACTTGTTTAGGCTTTTCTACCTATCCAACTTTCTCAAGTTCAATCTTAGAAGCATTAGTCCCTTCACCAAGAAACTTCTTTATCAAAAAGATAGCCTTAAGATTGACAAACACTTTCTATTCATCAGCAAGATAGAAGTAATACCCTTTGACCTCTTTTGAGTATCCTATAAAATAACACTTGTCAGACCTAGGTCCAAGCTTGTCCGTTACTAAATATTTGATATAAGCTGGACACCCCAAAATCCTAAGGTATGAGAGTACCAGTTTATACTCTGTCTATATGTCATATGGTGTTTTAGAAACAGACTTACTTGAAATCCTATTTAAAAAGTAATAAGCTGACTCGAGTGCATATCCCTAGAGGAAGATTGGCAGACTAGCAAATCCCATCATGGATTGAACCATGTCCAATAGAATTCGATTCTTTCTTTCAGACACACCATTATGCTGTGGTGTTCTAGGAGGAGTCCATTGAGAGAGAAATTCATTCTCTCCTAGATATGTTAGAAAATCACTAAAAAGGTACTCATCCCTTTGATCAGATTGAAGAACTTTAATACTCTTCCTAATTTGCTTTTCTACCTCATTATGGAATAATTTGAACATTTCAAATGACTCCGACTTATGCTTCATTAAATAGACATACCCATACCTCGATAGGTCATCTGTGAAGGTTATGAAGTAGAAATTTCCACCTCTAACACTTGAGCTCATAGGTCCACATACATCAGTATATACTGGACCTAAGAGTTCACTGGCTCACTCATCCTTTTCACTAAAAGACGACTTGATCATTTTTTCAAGAAGACAGGACTCACAGGTCGGAAGTGATTCACAATTATCAACATCAAGAATTTCTTCTTGAGCCAACATGTTTATTCTATTCTTGTTATATGACCTAGCCTATAGTGCCAAAGATAGACTTCTGACACATCATTTATTTTAGGATACTTACTAGAGGATTGGACCACATTAATAGGTTATGATAGTAAGTAAATATCGTTATTCAATTGTCCAACATAAATCATAACACCATTCATAATGATATTACAAAATTTGTTTTTATTGAAAACTCATAACTATTCTTAGCCAAAAGGCCTACAGAATAATATTTAATATAAAATTTGGATAAAAATGATAATCACTAAGAATAACTCTATAAGAATTGATTACAAGGTTCATGATTTCTAAAGCTAGACTAGAACTTATCTTCTATCTCCAACGTTCAGTAATCTCTCGCCTACATCAAATCTCCTACTGACCTACAAACCTTGCATCAAATTAAAAATATGATAAGAACTTTCAGTATCTAAAACCTAGGTAGTAGTATCACATATAGAGAAGTTATAAGGTGTTATCATATAATTACCTTGTCCAGCAATAACGTTTTCCTTTCTTGGCCTATTCGGATCCAGGAAGGCAATGTACTGAGGATAGGTCCTCTTCCAATGCCCCTACTTCTTACAAAAGAAGCATTCTGCCTGGCTCTAGTTTGGCTTGTACTTCTTGGTCTGACCTTGTGTAGACATCCCAACATGCTATTGTACCTTCTTATTTTTCTTTTTCTTGTTCTTCTTTCATTTCTTAAAGGGTCAACAACCAGAAGAAGACCCTCCCACTATATTCACCAACTTCTTTTGAAGCTAGTGATCCTTCTAAAAGTTCTGCAGTAACCCCAACAAATCATGATAGTTCATTGCAGGCTTTGTCATTCCAAAATGAGTAAGGAAGGGGAGGAAGAACTTAGGCAAAGAATTCAGGATAGCATCCTTGCCGAGTTGCTCGTGCAGGGGGAAGCCTAGCTTACTCAAATGCTCAATCATCTCGATCCTGTACAATACAAGATTATTGACTAACACCCCATCCCCCATCCGAGTATTGAAAATGATGCAATTAGTCTTGTGCCTCTCAACATCTTAAGGCATGCCAAAGGAGTCGTTCAACATTTAAAGCATCTCCTAAGGCTAGGAATTCTCAAACTTGCAGCGGAACACATCATTCATCACCGCCAGTATAATGCAACAAATGATACTGTGGTCGTTGAGCCACTTCTAGTAAGTGTCTCTGACCATCCCCCTAGCATTTCAAGCTAGCTCCTTAGGTGCCGGATCAGTCAAAACATACAAGATCCATTCATGCTCTAGGATAATTTTCAATTTTTGATACCAGCTATCAAAGTTGGGTCCCATGAGTTTGTTATTGTCCAACAATGATCGGAGCGATAGGGTAGTGGCCATATCTACATTAAGAATAATCAAACCTAATTAGTATACGAATTAATTATCCTAAAGACTTGGACTTTAGTCTAAAGATTCTTCTACTATTTTATACGAACTGGTAGCCTCTACCTCTAATTTGAAGAATTACTTTAATTTCTTAGTGGATACTAGAATCCTCATAGACTACACATGAGCCCAACTTTGGTTGTTCAACCCATGCACATCTATGGGTAGGTTCATAATCAATTATTTCTCTAAATAATTTTTAGTAATTTTAATTTTATCCTAAAAATCTAATCAGTAGGCTTTGGCCTCTACAGAAAAGATCCGGTTAGATCCCACTGTTAACATAACCATATTTAGTACATCTGATCAATAAATGATCCGGCCCGACTTTGGCTGGCTAACCTGACCACCATTAGAAAGACATGACCAAATCATCATATTATGAATGATAATTCCATTAATCAATAAGCACCAAGCCTTTGGGCCTCCAATGATTATTAAACTAATGGATCCATTATAACTCAAATTAATGGGAGGCTATGACTTAGTTATTACTAATAACTTTATTATTTTTTAAGAATCTAATAATTTTAAAGAATTTGATTAAGTCATTCAAGAAGAGAAGAGAAGATTAACCAACCAATTTTGATCCTTCCACTGACTTCACCAAGTCAGATAAAAAATGACCTAATTAAAGCTGGCATTAGGAGCACCTAAATCAGTTACACTCATTTACCTAATTGACATGGGTGAGCCTAAACTACCAAGTGATCTAATCAAAATCTAATTCACCATGATGGTCAGGTAAGAGAGATTAGTGGAAGGGATATGCTATTAACTCATCAAAGATCGAAATTAGTACCTTCCAATTAAAACCATTGGTCTGAACTATCAAACTTATCTTAGACACCATCTAGTTCATTAGTTTCAATTTTACTAACCTAGTAATCTTGGGTCCGACTGCGTAGCCACGAATCAAGTCCATTCGGTCCTGAAGGAACCAGATCTAGGATTTCATGGGTAGATCTTGAAACTTTTTCAAGATCATGCAACAGAAGACTTACATAAATTAAATATTTATTTAAATAAGCATGAAAACATCCTAGATCTAGAATTTATCATACAATCAAGATATGATATTAAATCAAAAATTAAAACATAAAGGAAATATTAACATGTTCACCTCATCAACATGCTATAATACTACATCTAATGTAGCTATAGAATAATAGATTAGATTTGATACTTGAGCAAGTTAGACGTTCTAACTTGCTGATTCAAGCTTCAGGATGAAATCATGAGCTACACATACGTCCGACCTCTAGGAGTCATCCACACAAGCCCACGAACACGATCTAAGACCCTGATGCAGGAAATCAGCACAGTATGCTAGTACTGTGTTGATCTCTCTTTGATGGTCGATTCGATGCTTCCTTCTTTGAGATTTGGACTCTCTAAAATATCAGAAGAAAGAAGAGAGATTTTAGATCTAAGACTCTCTCAAAGAAATCTCAAAAGGAGGAGGAGAAGAGAAAATCAAAACAACCCTCGAAGAAGACCCTCTTCTTCTTCTCTTTTCTCTCACCTAGACATCCAGTTTGGTGTCTATGGACTCTACATGCCCAGAGGTTCTCTCTCCTTGAATTTTTCACATCTCAAAGATCTCTTAATGGTGTATATTTCATAAAAAAATTAGGATAAAATTCATTCTAAATTTATAGAGAAAGAAGAGTCTTTATCTAGGTCAAAAACTAGACATGGAAGGGCTAGTTTTGGCAAGAGGTTGGGGTGCCCAACTCTTGGATGCCCCTCCTCTGATTTTTTCAGTGAATCCAGCAAGAATACATGCACAAAATTCCATCTTTCTCACATGGAATAAGAGAGAAAAAAATAGGAAATGGGCAGCACACATAGAAGGAGGTGTTTTGATTTATAAGGATTCTATCTCGTAGAATCCTAGATCAAAAACAAACTGCTCCTTTTGACTTGGTCAACCACCAAATTACCTTATTAGAAAGAGAGGGAGAGAGGAGGAATGTGTGAAGATCAGGGGATAGAGAAACTCCATAAAAAATTCCTAAAAAATAGGCATGAGGGGTGTGGAGGGCTAAGGTGGCGCAAGGTGGAATCCTAGTCTCACTAGGATTCCATGTATGACTTGGTCAAACATGGTTTCTCAAACCACATTAAATCAAAACTAAGTTAACCAAATTAAATTAAGCTCTAACTCAATTAAAGATTTAATTAAATTAGATTAAATTAAATTTAATTCTCATTTAATTTTTAATAAATTAGAAAATTGGGTTGACCTAAGTCCTAGTTGAACTAGGACAAGTTTTTCCTTGCACTTGGCTTATCCAATAAGCTAATTGGACTTGATCCAATCAAATTCAAATCAAATCTAATTAATTTATATTTAATTAGAATATTTTTCAACCTTTTGGATTAATTAAATTAAGTTAATTAGTAATTAAATTGCTAATCGATCCTCCTGTAATGCTTGCACTATGTTAAACATCAATCGTATTGATTGTTTAACCCTAGAATAATTCTCAATCGTTGATCAACCATCCAATCAGATTGTGAGCTCTAATGTGTGTGACCTCATAGGTCCAAACCTAAGCTGGTAGAATAAAAATAAATTTCTATATCAATCGAAGTAACTATCTAGCAATGGTATCCGATGGTCGGATAGGTCGAATGTGTAGAACAACATCCTTAGAACCCATGTGGATATAGTTTTCATATAATTCATCCTCTTAACTAAAATGCTCGTAGAACACCTCAGAGTTCAACTATCAACTCTGATTAGATTGTCCACATTATATTTTAAAATATCAAATCCATTTGATGGATCATCCTAGCCAAGGTTTACTATATTGAAATACAGTGATACATTCTTCTCCAACTCTTGGAGTGGTCAATTCCATCTTGATCATACTCTGACTTCACAAGTACTTGACTGTGCCTAGAAGCTTTCTGTTACTGAATTAGAAATCCAGTTAGTCTAGTACCAAAGCACTGTGAGTTGCTTGCAAGTCATTAAGGCGATCCCAGGTCTAAGGAACACTTATACTTATTTCCCATCAAAGACATTCTCGACAATAGAATACTCTAAAGTTGATCATATTTAATGATGATGTACCCATACATATCACCTATTTGCCGTATCAATGTCTCCACACTCCTTGATTAAGAGGACAACCAATCCATATGGCATACAGCAACCTATGCTTGATAGATGCTGTCATCCTAATTAACAGCCTATTATTTGGTCATGAATAAATTTAAGGACTAATGGATAAATCCTCTCTTTATCGAAGCCAAATAGTCCTAAGAACTTCATCACAATAATGGAGTTCATTAGAAGATGAATTCTTTATGATGAAAAATGCCAAAAATATATTTTATTAATGAATCCATAATAGATACAATGTAGCTTAACCATCAATAGACTGATGATTGGCTTTGGGACATATTTTCTAATAACTCCTACTTATGCATAAGCCACTCAGCATAGTATCTAATACCCATCTTTGACTTATGGTCGTTGAACTCCTTTATCGCTAGGACTTTAGTGAAGGGGTCGGTCAGATTCTCCTTTCTGTTGATCTTCTGAAGATCGACGTCACCTCTATCCATGATCTTTCAGACCAGATGGAAGCGGCGTAGAATATGCTTTATTTGCTGGTATGCTTTCATTTCTTTCACCTGAGTAATAGCACCAGTGTTGTCATAGTATATCAGGACCAGACCATCAAGAAAGGGTGCTACTCCAAGCTCGGTGATAAACTTCCTCAGCCACATAGCTTTCTTTACAGCATCTGATGCTGCGATGTACTCTGCTTCGCAAATAGAGTCTGCCATAATATGCTACTTAAAACTCTTCCAGCAGATAGCTCCACCATTTAGAGTAAAGATGTCTCTCGACATGCTTCTGCTGTCATCATGGTCAGATTGAAAGATAGAGTCTATATGTTGAAAATTACGTTCTAAAGCCAATCGTCAACCTATTGATGATTGAGCTATTTTAAAATTATAATTGATTTATTAATAAAAATATTTTGGCACCTTTTTCATCACAAGTTTACATCTTCTAATGAACTCCATTATTGTGATGAAGTCCTTAGGACTGTTTAGTTTCGATAAAGAGAGGATTTATCGATTAGTCCTTAAATGGGTTCACGACAAAATGATAGGCTGTTAATTAGGATAACAGAGTCTATCGAACATAGGTCGCTATATGCCATATAGGTTGATTGTCCTCTTAACCAAAGAGTGTGGAGACACTGGTATGGCATACAGGTGAGATGTATGGATACATCGTCATTGAACGTGACAAACTCTAGAGCATTCTGTTGTCGAGAATGTCTATGATGGGATATCGGTATAAGTATTTCTTAGACCTGAGATCACCTCAGTGACTTGCAAGCAACTCACTATGCTTTGGTATCGGACTAACTAAATTTTTAATTCAATAATGGAAGGCTTCTTGGCATAATCAAGTATTTATGAAGTCGGAGTGTGATCAAGATGGAATTGACCACTCCAAGAGTTGGAGAAGAATATATCAATGTATTTCAATATAGCAAAACCTTGGCCAGGGTAATCCATCTGATGGAATTGATATTTTGAAATACAATGTGGACAACCTAATTAGAGTTGATAGTTGAACTCTAGGATGTCCTACGAGCATTATGGTCAAAGGGATGAATTATATGAAAATTATATTCGCATGGGTTCTAAGGATGGTGTTCTACACCTTCGAAATATCCGACCGTTGGGTATCATTGCTTGATGGTCACTTTGATTGGCATAGAAACTTATTCTTGTACTATCAACTTAGGTTTGAACCTATGAGATCACATAAATTAGAGCTTATGATCTGATCGGATGGTTGATCAATGATTAAGAATCGTTCTAGGATTAAACAATCAATACAATTAGTGTTTAACCTAGTTCAAGTGTTGCAGGAGGATCGATTAGCAATTGGATTGCCAGTTGGCTTAATTTGATTAAGCCAATAGACTAATATTAAGTTTAATTAAATATAATTTAATTAAATTTGGTTTGGGCTTGATTGGATTAAGTTCAATTAGTTTATTGGATAAGCCAAGTGCAAGGAAGAACTAGTCCTAGTCTAACTAGGACTCAGATTAACCCAATTTTCTAATTTGATTAGAAAATAAATCAAAATTAAATCTAATTTAATTAAGTTCTTAAATAGATTATGGTCTTATTTAATTGGGTTGGTTTAATCTTGATTTCATTTGGTTAAAGGATCTTGTTTGATCAAGTCAAAATAGGAGTCCTAGTGTGACTAGGACTCCCTATCTCCTTGCGCCACCTTGGTCCCAATGCCTCCATACCTATTTTTTAGGTAATTTTCATGGAAAATCTCTTTCTTCCTAATTTTCATGCCCTCTCCCTCCCTCCAAGTCATATTTGGAAGTTAGGTGGAAGACCAAGTCAAAGGAGAAATTTATTTTGCTTAGGATTCTATGAGATAGAATCCTTATTGACCAAAACATCTTTCCTTGAGTGCTGCCCCCTCTTTTAATTAATTCTTCTCTTATTATACAAAAATAATTTATTTTTTTGTGCACCCTCCCTTGCTGGTCCATGCCAAAAATTATGGAGGAGGCACCTAAGAGTTGGACGCCCCAATAACTTTTCATGTTTGGATATTCCTAGTCTATAAATTTAACCTAACTTGGACTCTTCTTTTTCCCTATTTATTAAATAATTTTTTTTATGATTTTTTTATGAAATACAAAGCTTTGGGAGAGGTTTGGGGTGTGCAAAAATCAGAGGAGGAGGGTCCTTGGGTGTGAGGGTTCCATGGGCACCAAACTAGGTGTCTAGGTGAGAGAAAAGAGAAGAAGAAGAGGGTCTTCTTCTAGGGCTATTTTATTTTTAATCTCTCTTCCTTTCTTTTGAGAGAATCTCAGATCAACAAACTTTTATCTTACTTCTCATATTTTAGAGAGTCCAAATTTTGAAGAAGGGAGCATCGGATCGATCATCGAAGAAGGATTAGCATAGTACTAGCATGCTGTGCTGATTTCCTACATCGAACTTTAGATCAGAGATCGTAGGCTCGTGTGGATGACTCCTAGAGGTCGGACATGTGTGCGGCTTATGAATTCATTTTTAATCCTGGATCAGTAAGTTAGAACATCTAAACTTGCTCAAAAAATAGATCTGATCTATAAACTTCAAACCTATATTCATGTAGTGTAGATCTAGATTGATTTGATCAACCTTTTTCTTTCTTATTTGATTTTAATTTTTGATTTAATATCATACCTTAATCATATAATAGATATGAGATCTAGGTATTTATATAGTTATTTAATAAATTTTAGATTTATTTAAGTCTTCCGCTATAAGATTTTGAAAAGGTTTCAAGATCTACCTGTGAAACCCTAGATCTGGTTCCTTCAATTGGTATCAGAGCAAGGTTCTTATTACATAATTTTTGTGCATGTCTAGATTATTTTTTAGATTAGATCTAATTTATAATCTAATTATTATATCTAAAATTAAAAAATAAAATAAAATATTTTAGATTGTATGGACTGTCATAAGGTTGTCCTGCTGTAAGGTTTACCCCTTATAGTGAATAGGTTGTCCTTGTACGTGCTGATCTAAAATATTGATTATAAAATTTTAGATTAGATCTAAGAAATTTTATGATTTGATTAAAAATATTTTATTATGATTTCAATCATCATAAATATGTTAGATTTGATCTATGGAGATTTATGACTGATTATTATTGAAACTATTTTAATTACATAAACCTATTTAGATTAGATCTAAAATAGTTTTATATTTATTTTACTTGCATATTGATTATGAATCAAACATGCAACTTGGTTGATAGAACCATATTATAAAAATATTTTACAAATATGAAAATTATTTTCGAAAAGCCGAACCCCAACCCTCAACCCAAAACTTAATTGAGAATTAAAAAGTTGATTGATTAGGATCTAGGATTGTAAATTGAAGATCCTAAGACATAAATCATAACACATTTGGTTAAATGGACTAGTGGGGATTAGGTCCATTAATTGGGTTATACCTAGGGTTAGATTAAAGAATGGACTTAATTAGAGAGTTGACTAAATCTAATCAATTATTGTCTTAGATTAGGTCAAGGATTCTCTAAATCAATTACAATAGTTGTAGTTGGTCAAGTCCATGTCTTTAACAAGACCTAAGATGGACTTGATTCTTGGCTATGTGGTCTAGCATGAACTGTTAGGTTGATCTAATTGAAACCAATTAAATCAGTTGGTGTCTAAGATAAACCGACCAATGGTTTCTAATTGGCAGCCTGCTTATCTGACCATTTCTGATGGTGTCTAAGGCAAGCCTGACAGATCCTTCCACTGATTGAACTTACCTGACCTCTTGGTGAGATTATGTTTTGATCAGATCGCTTGACTATTCGAGCTAACCCATGTCAGTTAGGTAAATCAGTTTGACTGATTTAGGTACTTCTAGACCAGTCTATTAATGATCTTCCTTAAGCTGACTTGGTGAAATTAGTGAAAGGATCTTGACAAGCTGGTTAATCTGATCTACTCACTTCTATAAATAATTCCTCTAAAATTATTAGGTTCCTAAAATGAAGTAGTTATATGATAACTGGATCATAGCCTTCCATTAAAGTGGATGATAATGGATCCATCAATTGGATAATCATTGGAGGCCTAAAGGCCTAGTGCTTATCGATTGATGAAATTATCATTCATTATATGATCTCTTGGATACATCTTTCTAAATGGTGATCAGGTGAGCCAATCAAAGTTGGGCCTGATCATTTATTGGTTGGATGGGTCAAGTATGGTCATGTTAATGGTTGGACCTAACTGGACCCTTTTCTAAGAAGGCCAAAGTCAACGATCAGGGCCTGAGGCAAAAAATAATTATTAAAAATTATTTAGAGAAATAATTGGTTATGAACCTACCCTTAGATGTACATGGGTAGGCCAACCAAAGTTGGGCTTGTGTATAGTCTATATAGATTCTAGTACCCACTAAGGAATTAGGATAATTCCTCGAATTGGAGGTAGAGGCTATTAATTCGAACAAAATAGTGGGAGAAATCTTTTGATTAAAGTCCAAATCTTTAGATTTAATGAATCAATTACTAATTAGGTTTTGATTTTTCTTTGTACAGACATGGCCACTTCTTTATCACTTCGATCATTATTAAACAATGATAAGTTGGTGGGACCCAACTTCAGTAGCTGGTACCAAAATTTGAAGATTGTCCTAGAGCATGAACGGATCCTATATGTACTGACAAATCCTACACCTAAGGAGCCAGCTACCAATGCACATAGAATAGTCAGAGATACTTATCAGAAGTGGCTTAGTGACCAAATCATGGTGCGCTGCATTATATTGGCTACGATGAGTGATGAATTCAGTCGCAAGTTTGAGATAGCTCAGCCAAATGAAATACGCCAAGTGTTGGAGGATTCTTTTGGCACACTTGATGACGTTGAGAGGCACAAGACTGGTTATGTCATCTTCAATGCCAGAATGTGGGATGGTGCCTCTATCACTGATCATGTATTGTACATGATCGAGCTGATAGAGAGCTTGAGCAAGCTTAACTTTTCTTTACACAAATAACTTGGAAAAGATGCAATACTGAACTTGCTCTCCAAGTACTATCTCCCATTCCTTACACATTATAGAATGTCAAAGCCTGAAGTGGACTACCTTGGGTTACTGGGGTTACTTCAGAATATTGAGAAGGATCACCAACTCCATAAGAAGTCGGTGAACTTAGTGGGAGGTTCATCTTCTCATTCTCGATCCTTTCGAAAAGGAAAGAAGAATAAGAAGAAGAAAGCCAAGAAGGTGCATATTCATGCTAGGACACATGTGCAGGCTCAGACCCCAAAGACCAAGCCCGATAAGAGTCAAGCCGAATACTTCTTTTGCAAGAAGCAGGGGCACTGTAAGAGAAACTATCCTTAGTACATTGCCTCCCTAAACCCAAATAGGCAGAAAAAGAAGCAAGCTATTATTGAGCAAGGTATTTATACGATAACTCCTTGTAATTTTTTTATTTATGATATTACTGACTAGGTATTGGATATCGATAGCCCTTACCATATTTGCAATTCATTGTAGGGGTTGTAGGTCAGCAGAAGATTCGAGCAAGGTGAGAGATTTTTGAACATTAGAGATGGAAGATCAGTTTCAGTTCTAGCTGTAGAAATTTTGAAACTTGTATTTGAATCTCATACCATTGTTCTTAGTGATTATCATTTATGTCCTAGTTTCATTTTAAATATCATTTCTATAGGCCTTTTGGCTATGAACAATTATGAAATTTCAATAAAGAAACAAGTTTATAATGCCATTGTGAATGGTGTTATTGCTTTCTGTGGATAATTGAATAATGGTGTATATATGTTATCACAACCTGTTAATATAGTCTATTTTATTAGCAAGAACCCTATATTAGATAGTGTATCAGATATCTATTTATAGTACTATAGGCTAGGTCATTTAAATAAGAACAGGATAAATTGGTTGACTCAAAAGAGAATCCTCGAAGTTAATGATTGTGAATCACTTCCAACCTATGAGTCCTATCTTCTTGGTAAAATGACCAAGTCACCTTACACTAAAAAAGGTGAGAGAGCCAATGAGCTCTTAGGTTTAGTACATACTAATGTATGTGGATCAATGAGCATAAGTGCTAGAGGTGGATATATCTACTTCATCACTTACGTAGATGATCTATCCAGATATGGATATGTCTATCTGATGAAATATAAGTCGGATTCTTTTGAAATGTTCAAACGATTCTGAAGTGAAGTAGAAAAATAAATTGGAAAGAGTATTAAAACTCTTTGATCTAACCGAGAAGGAGAATATCTTTCTAGTGAATTTCTCATATATCTAGGAGAGAATGGAATTCTCTTCCAATGGACACCTCTTGGAACACCATAGCATAATGATGTATCTGAAAGAAGGAATCAGACTCTGTTAGACATGGTTTGATCCATGATGGAATTTGCCAGCTTGTCGATATCCTTCTAGGGATATGCACTCGAATCGACTTGTTATCTATTAAATAGAGTTTCAAGTAAGTTTGTAGTTAAACTCAATATGAGATATGGATAGGACATAAGCTAGCACTTTCACACCTTAGGATTTGAGGGTGCCCGACTTATGTCAAACAGTTAGTAATAGACAAATTTGGACCTAGGTCTAACAAGTGTACATTCATAGGATACCCAAAAAAGATCAAAGGATTCTATTTCTACCATGCTGATGAACAAAAGGTATTCATTAGCCTTAGGACAACCTTTTTGAAAAAAAAGTTCCTTGATGAAGGAACTATTGCCTCTAAGGTTGAACTTGATGAAGTTCAACAGGTAGAAAGTTCGATACAGAATATTGAACCTAAGTCGGACTTGATTAGATCAGATTCGAAGCCTAGTGAACCTGCACTATTAAGACAATCCGGTGGAGTACCCCACCATCCGGGTAGATACTATGGATTCTTGGTCCAGGATGGTGATCCCATCGAACTCGATGAGAATGATGAGAACCCGATCACTTATATGGATGTGATGCTGAGATCTAACTCTAAGAAATGGCTAGAAGCCACAAGATCCAAAATGGATTTCAGAAGGTCAATGATTTATGGACATTAGTTGACCAACCTGAAGGGGTTAAAATCCATTGGGTGTAAATGGATATTCAAAAGGAAGAGGGGTGCAGACGGAAAGGTGGAGACCTATAAAGCTCGTCTGATTGTCAAGGGGTATCATCAATATTATGGTATTCACTATGACGAGACATTCTTCCCCATGGCGATGCTCAAGTCCATTCAGATCATGCTTACCATTGCTATCCATCTGGACTATGAGATCTCATAGATGAATGTAAAGACAGCTTTCCTAAACGGAGAGCTGACCAAAGAGGTGTATATGATACAACCTAAAGGGTTCACATCCACAGTGAGTCCAAGATGTGCAAACTTCAGAGATCCATTTATGGATTGAAGCAGGCATCTCAGAGTTGGAACATGCATTTTGATAAATTGATCAAAACGTATGGTTTCATTAAGAATGGAGAAGAACCCTATATTTACAAATGGGCAAATGGTCCAGGCGTGATATTTCTTATTTTGTACATGGATGATATTCTCTTAATCAAGAATGATATTCCCGCACTATAAGGAATAAAAGTCTAGTTGTCATCATAGTTCTCCATGAAGGACTTGGGTGAAGCATCCTATATTCTAGGGAAGAAGATCTATAGGGATAGATCTAAAAGGATGCTTGGTATATCTCAGTCCACGTACATAAAAACTATGCTGAAGTGGTTCAACATGGAGAATTCCAAAAAGGGCTATCTTTCGATAGGCCAAAGAATTTCTCTCTCTAAGAAGAATTGTCTGACAACATCTGAAGAGAGAGAGCG
This sequence comes from Cocos nucifera, assembly GCA_006176705.1. Taxonomy (NCBI): domain Eukaryota; kingdom Viridiplantae; phylum Streptophyta; class Magnoliopsida; order Arecales; family Arecaceae; genus Cocos; species Cocos nucifera. The sequence continues at coordinate 40,709 of QRFJ01001413.1, forward strand.
TATGAGTAGAATCCCATATGCTTTAGCAATAGAGTCTATTATGTATGCAATGACATGTATGAGACCAGACGTAGCATACTCACTAGGAGTAGTGAGTAGATACCAATATGATCCTGGAGAAAATCACTGAAAGATGGTTAAAACCATCCTTAAGTATTTAAAAAATATTAAGGATTAATGGTTGGTTTATGGTGAGTCAGATCTGAAGCTTGTGAGGTTTACAGACTCCATCTTTCAATCTGACAATGATGATAGTAAAAATATGTTGAGGTATATCTTTACTTTAAATAGTGGAGCCATCTGCTGAAAAAGTTTCAAGCAGCATACAGTGGCTAACTCTGTTTGCCAAGCAGAGTACATGGTAGTATCAAATGCAGCAAAGAAAGTTATGTGGCTAAGGAAGTTCATCATCAAGCTCAAAGTAGCACCCTCCATTGATGGTCCAATTCTGCTCTACTACGACAGCACTGGCGCCATAGCTCAAGCAAAGAAATCGAAGGCACACCAGTCGACAAAGCATATTCTGTGCCGCTTTTATTTGGTCCATGAGATCATTGATCATGGTGACATTGACCTTCAGAAGATCAACGGAAAGGAGAACCTAGCCGACCCTTTCAATAAAGCCCTAGCAATCAAGGAGTTCGACAACCATAAGTCAAAGATAGGTATTAGATACTGTGCCAAGTGGCTTTAGGATAAGTGAGAGTTATTGGAAATTATGTCCAAAAGCCAATCGTCAGCCTATTGATGGTTGAGCTATTTTGTATTTGTAATTGATTTATTAATAAAAATATTTTGGCATCTTTTTCATCACAAGTTTACATCTTCTAATGAACTTAATTATTGTGATGAAATCCTTAGGACTGTTTAGTTTTGATAAAGAGGGGATTTATCGATTAGTCCTTAAAAGGGTTCACGACCAAATGATAGGCTGTTAATTAGGACAACAGCATCTATCGAGCATAGGTCGCTATATGCCATATAGGTTGGTTGTCCTCTTAGCAAAGGAGTGTGGAGACACTGGTATGGCATACGAGTAAGATATATGGGTACATCATCATTGAACGTGACCAACTCCAGAGCATTCTGCTATCAAGAATGTCTCTGATGGGATATAGGTATAAGTATCCCTTAGATCTGAGATTACCTCAGTGACTTGCAAGCAACTCACTATGCTTTGGTACTAGACTAACTTAATTTCTTATTCAGCAATGGAAGGCTTCTAGGCACAGTCAAGTACTTATAAAATTGGAGTGTGATCAAGATGAAATTGACCACTCCAAGAGTTGGAGAAGAATGTATCACTATATTTCAATATAGCAAAACCTTGGCTAGAATAATCCATCAGATGGATTTGATATTTTGAAATACAATGTGGATAACCTGATCAAAGTTGATAGTTGAACTCTAAGGTGTCCTACAAGCATTGTGATCAAGGAGATGAATTATATAGAAACTATATCCGCATGGGTTCTAAGGATGGTGTTCTACACCTTCGACCTATCCGACCATCGGATATCATTGCTAGATGATCACTTTGATTGGCACAGAAACTTATTTTTGTACTATCAACTTAGGTTCAAACCTATGAGATCACATAAATTAGAGCTTATGATCTGATCGGATGGTTGATCAATGATTAAAAATCATTCTAGGATTAAACAATCAATACGATTGGTGTTTAACTAAGTGCAAGTGTTGCAGGAGGATCGATTAGCAATAGATTGCTAATTGACATAATTCAATTTAGCCAATAGATTGAGATTAAGTCTAATTAAATATAATTTAATTAGATTTAGTTTGGACTTGATTGGATCAAGTCCAATTGATTTATTGGATAAGCCAAGCGCAAAGAAGAACTAGTCCCAGTCTAACTACGATATGGATTAACCCAATTTTTTAATTTGATTAGAAAATAAATCAAAATTAAATCTAATTTAATTAAGTACTTAAATAGGTTAGGACCTTATTTAATTGGATTGGTTTAATCTTGATTTTATTTGATTAAAAGATCTTGTTTGACCAAATCAAAATAGGAATCCTAGTGTGACTAGGACTCCCTATCTCCTTGCGCCACCTTGGTCCCAACACCCTCCATACCTATTTTTTAGGTATTTTTTATAAAAAATTACTTTCTGCCTGATTTTCATGCCCCGTCTCTCCCTCCAAGTCATATTTGGAAGTTAGGTGGAAGACCAAGTCAAAGGAAGAATTGGTTTTGCTTAGGATTCTATGATATAGAATTTTTGTTGACTAAAACATCTTTCCTTAAGTGTCGCCCCCTCTTTTAGTTAATTCTTCTCTTATTTTATGAAAATAATCTTCTTTTTTGTGTTCCCTCCCTTGCTGGTCCATGCTAAAAATTGTGGAGGAGGCACCTAGGAGTTGGGCGCCCCAACAACTTCCCATGTTTGGATATTCCTAGTCTAGAAATTTGACCTAACTTGGACTCTTCCTTTTTCCTATTTATTGGATGTATTTTATTCTAATTATTTTATGAAATATAGAGATTTGGTAGGGGTTTGGGGTGTGCAAAAATTAGAGGAAGCGGGTCCTTGGGCGTGGGGGTTCCATAGGCACCAAACTTGGTGTCTAAGTGAGAGAAATGAGAAGAAGAAGAGGGTCTTCTTCTATGGCTATTTTATTTTCAACCTCTCCTCCTTTCTTTTGAGTTTTTTTTGAGAGAGTCCAGATCAGCAAACTCTCATCTTCCTTCTCATATTTTGGAGATTTTAAATTTTGAAGAAGGGAGCATCGGATCGACTGTCGAAGAAGGATCAACATAGTATTAGCATGTTGTGCTGATTTTCTACATCGGACTTCAGATCAAAGATCGTAGGCTCGTGCGGATGACTCCTAGAGGTCGGATGTGTGTGTGGCTCATGACTTTATTCTCAAGCCTGGATCAATAAGTTAGAATGTCTAAACTTGCTCAAGTAATAGATATGATCTATAAACTTCATACCTGCATTTGATGTAGTGTAGATCTAGGTTGATTTGATCAACCTTTTTCTTTCTTATTTGATTTTAATTTTTGATTTAATATCATGCCTTAATTATGTAATAGATCTAAGATCTAGGTGTTTACATGGTTATTTAAATAAATTTTAGATTTATTTATGTCTTCCACTGCAGGATCTTGAAAAAGTTTCAAGATCTACCTATGAAACCCTGGATCTAGTTTCTTCACTGTAAACCCCACAAGTTTCAAATCTGACTCGCCATATACCAACCATTAGTTCTTAGTATTTCTTAAATACTTAAGTATGGCTTTAACCACTTTTCAATGGTTTTCTCTAGGATCATACTAGTATCTACTCACTACTTCTAGTGAGTATGCCACGTCTGGTCTCGTACATGTCATGGCATACATGATAGATCCCACTGTCAAAGCATATGGGACTCTACTCATTCTTTTTCTCTCTTCAGGAGTTGTCGAACAATTCTTGTTAGAGATGAAAATTTCATGGTCTATCAAGAGATAGCCCTTCTTAGAATTCTTCACGCTGAACCTCTTCAGCACAGTATCTATGTACGTAGACTAGAATAACCCAAGCATCCTTTTAGATCTATCCTTATAGATCTTCATCCTAGGATGTAGGATGCTTCACCCAAGTCCTTCATGGAGAATTGTAATGATAATCAGACTTTTATTTCCTGCAGTACGGGAATGTCATTCTTGATTAAGAGAATGTCATCCATGTATAAGACAAGAAATACTACTGCTAGATCATTTATCCATTTGTAAATGCAGACTTCTTCTCCATTTCTAATGAAGCCAAATGTTTTAATTACTTTATCAAAATGCATGTTTTAACTTTGAGATGCCTACTTCAATCGATAAATGGATCTCTGAAGCCTGCACACTTTGAACTCATCTGTGGATCTGAACCCCTCAAGTTGTATCAAATACACCTCTTTAATCAACTCTCCATTTAGAAAAGCTATCTTCGCATCCATCTGCTAGATCTCATAGTCTAGATGAGCTATAATTGCAAGCATAATCTGAATGGACTTGAGCATTGTCAAAGTAGAATACATCTCGTCATAGTCAATACTATAATATTGATGATACCCTTAGCAACCAGATGGGCTTTATAGATCTCCACCTTTCCATCTGCGCCCCTTTTTTTTTGAAGATCCATTTACACCCAATGGATTTAACCCATTCGGATGGGTCAATCAATGTCCACACATTGTTGACCTTCATGGACTCCATTTCAGACTTCATGGTCTCAGGCCATTTCTCGAAATCAGATCTTTGCATAGCATCCACATAGGTGATCGGATCCTCATCATTCTCATCGAGTTCGATGGGATCACCATCTTGGACCAAGAAATCATAGTTTCTATCTGGATGATGTGGTACTCTACTAGATCGTCTTAATGGTATAGGTACACTAGGCTCTAGATCTGATGTAATCAAATCTGACTCAGGTTCAGCTATAGGTGTCGATTTTTCTACCTATTGAACTTCATCAAGTTCAACTTTAGAGGTAACAGTTCCTTCACCAAGGAACTCCTTCTCTAAAAAAGTTACTTTAACGCTGACGAACACCTTTTGTTCTTCAGCATGGTAGAAATAGTAATCCTTACTTTCTTTGAGAGACCCTATAAGCACACACTTATCAGACTGGGATCCAAGCTTATCTGTATGCAAATGTTTGGCATAGGCCAGACAATCCCAAACCCATAGGTGAGAGAGTGTCGGCCTATGCCTAGTCCATATATCATATGGAGTCTTTACAATAAATTTAATTGGTACATTGTTCAATATATAACATGCAATCTCAAGAGCATAACCCCAAAATGAAACAAGCAGACTAGCAAACCCCATCATGGATCGAACCATGTCCAACAAGGTTCAATTTTTTTTTTTTAAATACACCATTATGCTGTGGTGTGCCAAGATGAGTCCACTGTGAGAGAATCCCATTCTCTCCTAGATATATCAAGAACTCACTGAATAGATATTCACCTTCTTGATCTGATCGAAGAGTTTAAATACTCTTTCTAGTTTATTTTTCTACTTCACTTCAGAATTTTTTAAATATTTCAAATTAATCCAATGTATGTTTCACCAGATAAACAAATTTGTACCTGAATAGATCATCTGTGAAAGTGATGAAGTAAAAATATCCACCTTTAGCGCTAGTGCTCATTGGTCCACATACATCAGTATGTGCTAGACCTAAGAGCTCAGTAGCTCTCTCACCTTTTTCAATAAAAGGTGACTTGGTCATTTTTTCAAGAAGACAGGACTTACAGGTTGGAAGTGATTCATAATCATCAACTTCAAGGATTTCATCTTGGGTCAACCTGTTTATCCAACTCTTACTAATGTGACCTAGTCTATAGTGCCATAGGTAGATATCAAAGATATTATCTAATCTAGGGTGTTTTCTAAAAGTATACATTATACTCATAGGCTGTGATAAAATATAAATACCATTTCTTTGTTGTCCTTGCATTATTGTAACATTATTCATAATAATATCATAATAATCTCTCTTTATAGATAAATAATAACCATCTTTGGCCGAAAGACTAACAGAGATTATATTCATCAAAAAGGAAGGACAATAATGACATTCATTTAAAGAAATAATATTAGTATTGAGAATAAGTTGAACTATTCTCATAGCTAGAATTGGAACTGACCTTTCATCTCCAACATTCAGGAATCACTCATTATTCTCAAATCTTCTACTAATTTGAAGTCCTTGCAACGTATTACAAATATGGACTGGACTTCGGGTATCCAATACCCAAATAGAAGTATCATAAATAGAAAAATTACAAGATGTTATCATATAACATCCTTGATCAGCAACTACTTGCTCATCTCTCTTATTCAGCTTATTTTGGTCATGGAAATCATGACATTGAGGATAATTCCTCTTCCAATGGCCCTACTTCTTACAATGAAAGCACTCTGCCTGATCTAGGTTATTCTTGGATCTTATGTTTAAATTGGGCATAGAGGCCTTAGCATGAACTACTTCGTGCTGCTGAATAATATTCATCTTTCGTTATTTATTATCGACGTTGGGTCCCATAAGTTAATCATTGTCTAACAATGAATGGAGCAACTGTGGTTTGGGTTTAAATGCATAAAGAAGAACCAAAAGTCTAATTAGTAATTGATTCATTAAACCTAAATATTTGATCTTTAGTCAAAAGGTCTTCCACTATTTTATTCGAACTAGTAGCCTCTACCTCCAATTAGAAAAATTATCCTAATTTCTTAGTGGGTACTGGAATCCACATAGATTGCACACAAGCCCAACTATGGTTGGTCAACCCATGTACATCTAAGAATAGGTTCATAACCAATTATTTTTCTAAATAATTTTTAGTAATTTAATTTTGCCTCAAGTATTTTTTCAATAGGCTAGGGCCTCCACTGAAAGTTTCAGTTAGGTCCAACTATTAACAAGATCATACTTGGTCCATCTAACTAATGAATGATTAAGCCCAACTATGGTTGATCAATCTAACCATCATTTAGAGAGATGTATCCAAGAAATCATATTATGAATGATAATTCTATTAGTGGATAAGCACCAGGCCTATGGGCCTCCAATGATTATCCAACTAATGGATCCATTATCATCCACTTAATAGGAGGCTATGAACTAGTTATCACCATAACTACTTCATTTTATGGACCTAATAATTTTAGAGGATTTAATTAATTTGATTTAGAGGAAGAGGGTCAGATGAACCAGCTTATCATGATTCTCCCACTGACTTCACCAAATCAGCTTAAGGGAAACCATTAATAGGCTGATCAAGGAGCACCTAAATTAGTCATATTGATTTACCTAGCTGACATGGGTTAGTGCGAATAGTCAAGTGATCCGATCAAAATATAATTTCATCAAGAGGCCAGGTAAATTCAATTAATGGGAGGGTCTGCCAAAGCTTGCCTTAGATACCTTCAGAAATGGTCAGATAAGTAGACTGCCAATTAAAAACCATCAGTCTGATTTACCTTAGACACCAACCGGTTTAACTAGTTTTAATTAGATCAACCTAACAATTCATACTAGACCTCGTAGGCAAGAATCAAGTCTATTTTGGGTCTCGTTAAAGATATGGACTTGACCAACTACAACTATTGTAATTGATCTAAAGAATCCTTGACCTAATATAAGACAATAATTGATTAGATTTAGTCAATTCTATAATTAAATTCATTCTTTAATCTAATTATAGATCTAAACTAATTAATGGACCTAATCTCCACTAACCCATTTAATCCAATGTGTTATGATTCATGTCTTAGGATCTTCAATTTATAATCCTAGATCCTAATCAAACAACTTCTTAATTCTTAATTAAGTTTTGAGCTGAGGGTTCGAGTTCAACTTTTTAAAAATGATTTTCATATTTATAAAATATTTTTACAATATGGTCCTATCAATTAAGTTGCATGTTTGATTCATAATCAAAATACAAGTAACATAAACATGAATCTACTTTAGATCTAATCTAAATAGGTTTATGTAATTGAAATAGTTTCAACACCAATCAATCATAAATCAACTTAGATCAAATCTAACATATTTATGATGATTAAAATTAGATTAAAATATTTTTAATTAGATAATAAAACTTATTAGACCTAATCTAAAATTTTATGATCAATATTTTAGATCAGCACGTACTAAGACAACCTTTTCACTATAAGAGGTAAACCTTACAGCAGGACAACCTTATAGCAATTCGTACAATCTAAAAACTTTATTTTTAGATCTAAAACTATTTTAAATCAATAAAATTATAAATAAAATTAGATCAAATCTAATAAATTTATGATTAGAAATAGATCATCATGAACTAGGATGATTTTTTCACTGTAAAGGGTAAACCTTACAGCAGGACAACCTTATAGTAGTTCTTGAGATCTAAATTTTTAATTTTAGATTCAATAATTAGATTATAAATTAGATCTAATTCAATAAATAATCTTAACATACTCAAGAAAATCATGTAATAAGAACTTAGGCATTGATACCAATTGAAGGAACCAGATCTAGGGTTTCATGGGTAGATCTTGAAACTTTTTCAAGATCATGTAGTGGAAGACCTAAATAAATTAAATATTTATTTAAATAAGTATAAAAATATTTTAGATATAAAATTTATTACATGATCAAGATATGATATTAAATCAAAAATTAAAAATATAAAGAAAAGATTAATATTTTGATCTCATCAACATGCTACAATACTACATCTAATGTAGCTATAGAATAACAGATTAGATCTGATACCTGAGCAAGTTAGATGTTCTAACTTATTGATCTAGGCTTGAGGATGAAGTCATGAGCTGTACATACATCCGGCCTCTAGAAGTCATCCACACCAACCCACGAGCACGATCTGAGATTCTGATGCAAGAAATCAGCATAGTATGCTAGTACTATGCTGATCTCTCTTCGACGATCGATTCGATGCTTTCTTTTTTGAGACTTGGACTTTTCAAAATATCAAAAAAAAGAAGAAAAATTTTAGATCTGAGACTCTCTCAAAGAAATCTCAAAAGGAGGAGGAGAAGAAAAAAATCAAAATAGCCCTAGAAAAAAATCCTCTTCTTCTTCTCTTTTCTCTCACCTAGACACCTAGTTTGGTGTCCATGGAATCCCCATGCCCAGAGGTTCTCTCTCCCTAATTATTGCACACCTCAAAGATATCTTATTGGTATGTATTTCATAAAAAAATCAGGCCAAAATTCATCCTAAATTTATAGAAAAAGAAGAATCCTTGTCTAGGTCAAAAACTAGACAAGGAAGGACTAGTTTTGGCAAGAGGTTGGGGCGCCCAACTCTTGGACGCCCTTCCTCTGATTTTTCTAGTGAATCCATCAAGAAAACATACACAAAATTCCTTCTTTCTCACATGGAATAAGGGAGAAAAAAATAGGAATGGGATGGCACACATAGAAGGAGGTGTTTTAGTTTATAAGGATTCTATCTCATAGAATCCTAGATCAAAAATAAACTTCTCCTTTTGAATTAGTCAACCACCAAATTACCATATGAGAAAGAGAGGGAGAGAGGAGGCATGCATGAAGATCAAGGGATAGAGAAATTCCATAAAAAATTACTAAAAAATAGGCATGAGGGGCATGGAGGGCTAAGGTGGTGCAAGGTGGAATCCTAGTCTCACTAGGATTCCATCTATGACTTGGTGAAACTTGGTTTCTCAAACCAAATTAAATTAAAATCAAGTCAACCAAATTAAATTAGATTCTAACCTAATTAAAAATTTAATTTAATTAAATTAAATTAGATTTAATTATAATTTAATTTTTTAATCAAATTAGAAAATTGGGTTGACCCAAGTCCTAGTTGAACTAGGACTAGTTTTTTCTTGCACTTGGCTTATCCAATAAGCCAATTGAACTTGATCCAATCAAGCCCAAACCAAATCTAATTAAATTATATTTAATTAAACTTAATCTCTATCCTTTGATTTAATCAAATTAAGTCAATTAGCAATTGAATTGCTAATCGATCCTCCTGCAATGCTTGCACTAGGTTAAACATCAATCGTATTGATTGTTTAACCCTAGAATGATTCTTAATCATTGATCAACCATCCAATCAAATGTGAGCTCTAATGTGTTTGACCTCATAGATCTAAACCTAAGTATGTAGCATAGGAATAGATTTCTATACCAATCAAAGTAACCATCTAGCAATGATACCCGACGGTCGGATAGGTCGAATGTGTAGAGCAACATTCTTAGAATTCATGCGGATATAGTTTTCATATAATTCATCCCCTTGACCAAAATGCTCATAAGACATCTCAGAGTTCAACTATTAACTCTGATTAGGTTGTCCATAATATATTTCAAAATATCAAATCCATCTGATGGATTATCCTGACCAAGATTTGCTATATTGAAATATAGTGATATATTCTTCTCCAAATCTTGGAGTGGTCAATTCCATCTTGATCACACTCTAATTCTATAAATACTTGAGTGTGCCTAGAAGCCTTCCGTTACTAAATTAGAAATTTAGTTAGTCCGGTACCAAAGCATAGTGACTTGCTTGCAAGTAACTAAAGCAATCTCAAGTCTAAGGGACATTTATACCTATATCCCATCAGAGACATTTTTGACAGTAGAATGTTCTGAAGTTGGTCACATTCAATGATGATGTACCCATATATCTTATCTATATGCCATATCAGTATCTCTATACTTCTTGGTTAAGAGGACAATAAACCCATATGGCATACAGCGATCTATGCTCGATAGACACTATCGTTCTAATTAACAACCTATCATTTGGTCATAAACAAATTTAAGAACTAATCGATAAATCCTCTCTTTATCAAACCTAAATAGTTCTAAGGACTTCATCACAATAATGAAGTTCGTTAGAAGATGAATTCTTTATGATGAAAAATGCCAAAAATATATTTTATTAATGAATCAATTACAGATGCAATGTAGCTCAACCATCAACAGACCGACGATTGGCTTTAGAACATATTTTTCAGCAAGTCCTTATTAAAGGCATAAACTTAACCAACTACAACTATTTTAATTGAGTCTAAAGAATCCTTGACCTAATCTAAATAAATATTTTGTTAGATTTGATTAATTACTCTAATTAAGTTCATTCTTTAACTAACCTTAATTCTAACATAATTAATGGATCTAATTCATCTAACCTAATAACCCAAATTTTATGATCAAGAACTTAGGATCTTTAATTCACAATTCTAGACCCTAATTCATAACCCTTAACTCTTAATTAACTTTTTGGGCTAAGGGTTAGGGTTCGGGATTTCAAAAATATTTTTCAAAATTTTGAAAGGTTCTTTTATAATCTAGCACTATTCATCAAATGGGTCAACTCACTTCAAAAATGGGTCAGCTTATTTCACAAATAGTACTAGTTGTAGGTTTTAAACTATGACTATGTACAATACATAAAAAATCATGAATTATTTTAGATCTAATCTAAATAATTATTCATGATTAAAAATTAGATTAAAATCATTCAAATATATCATAAAAATTATTAGATCAGATCTAAAATTTTATGATCAATTTTTAGATCGGCAACGTACTTGGACAACCTATACACTATAGGGGATAAATACTATAGCAGGACAACCTACAGTCCATGCAATCATGATATTTTATTTTTAGATTTAAAAATTAAATTATTATTTAGATCTAATCTAAAAAATAATCTAAGCATGCATATACATCACATTAGAAAAATCTGGATGCTTTGATACCATTGCTGGGATGCATGCAGAGTTTCTAGCTCTACTTTCGAAACTTTTTCAAAAATTAATCATAATAGAAATAAAAATTAATCTAATTAATTTATAAAGAGTTGTAGATTTGATCTACAAATTCTACATTACTAGGATCTAATATGATATACATGTATGCAATGAAATCTAAAAATAAAAGGCTATGAACAGTAAAATACTTTTACTATGCTACGTGTTCAAAACACATTACCTTATGCAGGTAGATGATCATGCAATTGAGTTACCACTAATCTAATCACTAAGAAGATTTGATCATTATGATATAGCCACACACATATCTGGCCTCCATGGATGGTCTGCATGAGATCCTGATCCCGATCGGCTCCTCCCAAGTGCTTGCTTGACGATGGATGCTCCTGACAGCTAGATCTGATCAAATAATTTCAATCTACCTCCACTAAAATATTGGATGCTCTATATTAGTAGAAAGGGTAGAAGAGAGGATGAGGAAGTACTCCAAAAAATCTTGTAAAGATCTGACACTTAGATCTTACAAAATCAAATCAGAAACCCTAGATCAAGAACTAGGGCAGCACAGCACTCAAACCCTAGCACCTACTTTCTCTCTCAATTTTTCCTTCTTTGACTTTTTCTTATTTCTCTCATGCTGGGAAGGGCTCACTCACCAGATGGGAGGAGTCTTAGAAGTTGCACACATCCCAAAAAAAATTTTAGGAATTTTATGGAGGGTGCATAAGAGAGATGGCATGAGGGAGAGTTAGGATGAAGTGGTTTGCTATTTGAATTCAAATCCCATTTGAATTCAAATTGCAACCAGATCAAGCCCATCCTTTTGGGGTGTGAGAAGGGATGGCGCAAGCCTTTCTCCTATATGGAAAAGCTTATGAGAAACCCTTTCTTGTGGAGAGGAGAATGGCGCAAAGATAAGAGTGGCGCAAGGAATGACTAGGTCAAACTAGTCTCAAATTATCTCATCCAATTAGACCAATCCAATCCAAATTGGTTAGGCCCAATTAGACCAGATTAAATCCAACTCATTTAGGCTTAATTAAGCTCAGTTAAATTTTAATTAAATTAAAAATTAATTAAGTCTAACACTTGATCAAATCAGGGATCAAACCTCCTCGGCAATTAGGTCATAACCTAATCAGGTCAAACCCAACTGAATCCAATTCAATTGGACTTGATCCAAAATTAACTACTTAATAAAATTAAGTTAATTAGTGAATAAATTATTAATTAAACTTTTCATAAATATAAAGTCTAAATCCAGTGGGTACCCTGACAATAAAGTCCCATCAAAATGAAACTCTTGATTGAAGAGTCTCAAAAAAGTGGGACTCTTGATCCCAGTGTCCAAAACGAGTGCAACTCATGATCACAGAGTACAGACTCTTGATCACAGAGTTTCAGATAAGTAGGACTTAGATTCTCAGAGTATTGGAACTCTTGATCAAAGAGTCCCAGTCTAGTGAAACTCAAGACCATAGAGTCCCAGTCCAATAGGATTTAGTATCCTAACCCAGTAGGACTCCTGATCGAAGAGTCTCAATCTAGTGGGACACTTCATTAGCCATCAGATCAGGTAAGAACCTCTAATATGTATGATTCCATAGGTTCAAACCTAAGCTGGTAGTATAGAAACTACTTTCTGTACTAATTGAAGTGACCATCTAGCAATAGTAACCGACATCTAGATATGTTGAATAGTTACAATCATAACATTAGAACCTACATGAATATGGTTACTGCATAATTCATCTCTTTGATCATTGTATATGAGGATGACTTAGAGTTAAACTGTCAACCCTAAAAAGTATATCCAAATCATGTCTCCAAGTAATCAATCTTGTGACTCTTCACCAGGACTATCCTGGCCAAGCATTTGCTAAATTGAGATACAATTGAACATAGCTCCTAAATTGAAGTGGTCAATCCCATCATGACTCACACAATGACTCCTAAATTACTTGACTGTGCCTAAAAACCTTTCATCACTGAATTAAAAATTTAAATAGTCTGGCATCAAAGCATAGTGAGTTGCTTAGAAGTCACCATGGTGATCTCAGATCGGAGGGATACTTATACCCATATTCCATTGGAGCAAATCTTGATAGTAGAAAAGCTTCAGAGTTTATCATGTTCAATGTAGATGTACCTCTATATCTTACTTGCATGCCATACTAGTATCTCTACACTTCTTGGTTAAGAGGGCAATCAATCCATGTGGCACACAATGACCTATACTCGATAAACGTTGTCATCCTTAGTAAAAATATATCATTTGATCACCAACAGGTTTAAGGACTAAACAATAAATCCTTCTTTATAGATTCTAAATAGTCCTAAGGACTTCATCACAACATAGGAGTTCATTAGAAGATGAAAAAAATTATGATGAAAAAGGCTAAAATAACTTTTATTTATTTATAATTTATATACAATTATAATAAATATCTCAACCATTAACAAATTGATGATTAATTTTAGGATACTATTCCTAATAATAAGATCAAATCTAGAGCCCATTGAAGAGACACCCTTAAGAAGATCTGGTGGAGTATAGTGTCAATCAAATAGATAATATAATTTCTTGGTCCAAGATGGTGATCTTGTTAAACTCAATGAGAACGATGAGGATCTGATCACTTACATGGATGCCATGCAGAGACCTGACTCTGATAAATGGCTGAAAGTCATGAAATTCAAAATGGAGTCCATGAAGGTCAATAGTGTATGGACGCTAGTTGATCTACATGAAGGGGTAAAATCCATTAGGTATAAGTAGATTTTTAAAAGAAAAAAAGGTATAGACGGAAAGGTGGAGACCTATAAAGCCTATCTGGTTGCTAAGAAATATCGTCGACATTATGGTATTGACTATGATGAGATCATTTTTCTGATGGCAATGCTCAAGTCCATTCAGATTATGTTTGCGATAGCTGTATACTTAGACTATGGAATCTGGCAAATGGATGTGAAGATAGATTTCCTAAATGGAAAGCTGAATGTAAAGGTGTATATGATACAGCCTAAGGGATTTGCATCCATAGACGAGTCCAAGGTGTGCAAGCTTTAGAGATCCATTTATAGATTGAAACAGGCATCGCAGAGTTGGAACATGCATTTTGATAAAGTTATCAGAATGTATGACTTCATTAAGAATGGAGAAAAACCCTACATCCATAAATGGGCTAATGATTCTGTAGTAGTATTTCTTGTATTGTATGTGGTTGATATTCTCTTAATCGAAAATAACATCCTTGCACTATAAGAAATAAAGGTTTGGTTGTCATCACAATTCTCTATGAAGGACTTGGGAGAAGCTTCCTACATCCTAAGAATGAAGATCTAAAGAGATAGATCTAAAAAATTTCTTGGATTATCCCAGACCATGTACATCAATACCGTGCTGAAGAGGTTTAGCATGGTGAATTTCAAAAAAGACTATCTTTCGATAGGCCATGAAATTATTCTTTTAAAGAGAAATTGTCTGACAATTCCTCAAGAGAGAGAGCGATGAGTAGACTACAATATGCTTCGATAGTAGATTCTATTACTTACACCATGATGTATATGAGATCAAATGTAGCATACTCACTAGGGGTAGTGAGTAGGTACCAGTCTGATCTGGGTGAAATCATTAAAAGGTTATAAAGATAATCCTGAAGTATTTGAAAAATACTAAGAATCAGTAGCTCATCTATGGATATATTAACTTAAAACTTATGAAATATACTGATTCCAGCTTTCAGTCAGATTATGATGATAGCAAAAGTGTCTCAGGTTATGTGTTTATCCTGAATGGTTCAATGGTCTACTGAAAACTTACAAGCAGCAAACTATGGCTAATTCTATGTACGAGGTAGAGTATATTGTAGTATCCAATGCTGCGAAGAAAGCTATGGCTGTGAAAGTTCATCGATGAGCTAGGAGTGGCATCCTTCTTGGATGGTTTAGTTCTAATTTACTAAGACAGCACTGGAGCCATAGCTCAAGTGAAGGAGTCAAAGGTACATGAGCACACCAAGCACATTTTGCATCGCCATGATCTTATATGAGAGATCATGGGGTGAGATGACGTTGACCTTTAGAAGATTGACGAAAAGGAGAATCTGGCCAACACATTTACTAAAGCCCTTAGAGTCAAAGAGGTCGATAATCACAAATGAAAGATGGATATATGATACTGTTCTAAATGGCTTTAGTCTAAGTGGGATTTGTTGAAAATTATATCCTAAAGCTAATCATCTAGGTTGTAGATGGTTGAGCTAAATATAAAATTATACTTGAATTATCAATGAATAAAATTGTTATTCTGGCATTTCATCATGATTGTGCATCTTTCTATAATGAACTCTTTTATGATGAAGTCCTTAGGACTATTTAGAATCGATAAAAAAAAATTTATCATTTAGTCCTTAAACTTATTTATGACTAAATGATACGTTGTTATCTAGGACGACAACGTATCGAGTGTAGATCGTTGTGTGCCGTATGCGATGATTGTCCTCTTAACCAAGGAGTATGGTGATACTGGTAGGAATGCAAATGAAGTATAGGGTACATTTCACCGAACATGATCCAACTACGGAGCTCTCTACTATCATGAGTTTCTCGTGAAAGATATGGGTATAAATATTTTCTAGACCTGAGATCACCATGGTGACATACAAGCAACTCACTGTACTTTGGTATCAAACTACTTAAATTTCCAATTCAGTGATGGAAGGTTACTAAATGCAGTCAAGTACTTGTTTAGTCAGTGCATGAGTCAAAATGGGATTGACCCCTCCAAGTGTTGGAGCAGATGCATCACTGTAGTTCAATTTAGCAAAACCTCGATCAAGGTAGTCCATTTAATGGATATTTAAAATTTTAAAATACACTATAGATGATTTTTTAGGGTTGATGATTTTCTAGGTTATCTTTTGAGAATTGAGATCAAGGAGATGAATTATACGATAATTGTATACCATAGGTTCATGGATGTTGCAATGCAATTATTCGATCTATTCGAACATCGAGTACCATTGCTAGATGGTCACATCGATTAGCATAGAAATTAATTTTTCTGCTATCGATTTAGGATTCGAACCTATGGGGTCACACATAATAGAAGTTTCTACCTGATCTAATGGTTGATCAAGAGTTCCAATGGTCTGGGACTCCGTGGTCAACAGTCCCACTGGACTGGGAATATATGACCGGGAGTCCCACTAGACTGGGATTGCTCTTGTGGGTTCCAGTGGACTGAAACTTTTATATTATTGAAGGATTAATTATCAATTAGATTACTAATTAGCTTAATTTGATTCAGCAATAAGAATTCGATCAAATCTGATTAAATTTGATTCGTTGGGTTTGACTCGATCAGGTCATAAGATGACCTAATCACTATTGGAGATTGGACCCTAATTTTATCAGGACCTAAACCTAATTTATTTTTAATTTGATTAGAGTTTAATTAGGTTGGGTTAAGCCTAATTTGATTGGGTTTAACCTAGTCTAATTGGGTATGGATAAGTTGGTTTGGTTGAAACTAATTTGAACAGGTCAAATTGGATTTGAAATTTTGAATTCCTTTTCTCCATGCACCACCTTTGAATTTTCCATGCCATTCCCATGCACATTTTGGAATTTGCTTGAGAGTTTCCCACACCTAGATATGTTTGACCTAGTCCATGAGTTGGACTGGTTCAAAGGAAGTTGAAATTTAAATTCAACTTTTTGGTTAGAGGTTGCAACCTCCTATTAACATCCATTGACCACACCCCATGAGGATTGTTGCACATTTTGATGTGTGTTTTCAGCATGGGTGCGTAGAAGGAGAGTCCTTCTACATGTCATCCACCTGGATTGGGTGTTGGAAGTGGATAAGAAACTATTTGAATTAAAATTCAGGTGTTGGTTGAAACTAGTTCGACCATATTTATCTTGTCTACTCCATGCATATTTCCCATTGAAACAATGCCATTTAAAATATGATTTTGCATGGGAGTGCATGGTGATGAGAAGCCTCCTAGAGAGAGAATATATGAGAGGGGTGCATCCCTTTTGGTGTGGAAAATTCAAAGTGAAGAAGGTTTCCTGCACCACTTCGGTTCTTTTCAAACGCAACACTTTAAATTGTTTAAAGTGTGTGCATGCCTTCTATCTGAGAAAGGGTTTCTTAGTCAAATAGAGTGTGTGTGAGGCCTTCCTAGGCATGAGCTTCTCTTGAGTGTGAGGATATTTGTTTGTCTCAAAAAAAAAAAAAAAAAACCTATGAGAGAGGGGTCTCCAGGATATCGGGTGTGGGTAGCCCTAGGGTTCAGGTGGTGCATTTGAGCAATGAGAGTGCCCGATCACCACCAAACTTTTACCACCACCTTGTCATCCACCATGTAGCATCCTCTGATCTTCTGGAGCATTTAGGAGTTCGAAAGAAGATCATTGATTGGATTAATGAAGATTGATCATCGAAGGCTCCAGTGAGGAGCTAGCACTCTAGTGGAGCTTATCGGGATCAAGAGCCCCATCTAGACTGACCGTAGAGGTCCGACGAGTGTGTAGCTACATCGTGATGTGAGGGGCTTCTTCTAGTAGTTTTAGATTGCGAAGTTTGGATACCCGCACTCAGGTATTATGTTTTGAACATATATCGATCAGCAAATATGATTTGCAGATTGAATACATTTAATTTTTCATTGCATATATAACATGTAAAGATCCTTGTGTTGGGTTTAATGATCTGATCATAGCATATATTAAATTAATTTTAGCTTCTGCTATGCATATAATTTGAAAAAACTTTTGAAAAACATGCTTAGAGCCCTGCATGATTTCCATCATCAAATTCCTCCTCTCTGACTTAAGCATCAGAGGGTCCTAAGAGTGGACAATATTTTGTAGGTAATCCTCTCCAATGATAGATGCTACAGGGATTTGGCTGCATTAGATTGGCATGCCAGGTAGGGGGGAAGAATCATTAAGACAACATTTCCTCAAAGAACAATTATGATGGTGGAAATGTGAGCCCAAAATTCCACTAGCTTCGCCAGGCAATCTTCCTGCCAGAAAGTTCTTCCTCCACCTCCAATGGCAGAGCCCAACTCTTTACACCCGATCGTTACGATGGATGCCCAAACTCACCAACTCGCTGCAATAATGCAGTAGATGAAAGCCTTGATGGAGGCGGTCCATAGCCTCCAGTAGCAACGGCAACCAGTGGTTGAATAGCCAACGGCACATATAGTGCCATCCAGGCATATTCGCCATGCTCCTCGATGATCCTTGTCTCCCTGACCAAAGTGGTGATTTGTGTGACATTCTCGTCATGTCAAAGTGTCACCATCTCAGCATTCACCTCATGCCACCCACCATTCACAATGGTCTGTGATAAGTATAATAAATTCATCAATAAAGGTATTAATTTATCAACTAATTGATATTAATTTTTAAGAATTAATAATCAATTTATATATAATTTTTAAAAAATTCATATTTTTATTAATTAAAAAATTAATTAAAAAAATAATAAAAAAATAATAAAAAATAAAAAATAAAATTTTATTATTAATAGAAAGAGCTTATTTTTTTTGATCACAACGAAATAAATTTCAAGTAAAACGGAGCTAAAATAAAAAAGATATGAATTTTTAAAAATATAAAATAAATAAAAATTAAATAAAAAAAGAAAACGGCTCAGCCGGCTCCGCAAGCCGAGCCACCAAGCCAAGCCGAGCCATCAAGCCGACTCAGCCATTGAAGCCATCAGCCGGTCCACGATCCAGGCGTGGACCGCCAGCTCAGCAAAATCCGGCGAATCAGAGATTGCCACGTGGTGGACCTAGACCCTTAAAGGGTCTACAGAAATTTATCGCGGCTCACAGGGCAATCTGGTCATTTCACTCGGCGACAGAAGCGCTGATTGGCTGCGGTGTGCGGTGCGGCCGGTCCATCCGGTCCATGGGAATAGTAATTGCGCGATCGGACGGCTGCGGTTGATTGCGGTCATGATCGGACGGCGGTGGTGATTTCCAGGCTTGATTCAAATTCTATTAAGCGATCTGGCGCGATCCAACGGCCATGGCAAGAAAAACCAAGTGATGAAGATCCGACGGTCCAGAATGCTGTCGGCGGTGATCAAGACTCCCGAAGCACGATTTGCGGCCAGATTTCCTCGATCAAGCGCGATCCAACGGCCAGAATTTAATCCGACCCGATCTGAGCTTATCTGCATCCGATTTTGATGATTTTTGGACCGTTGGATTCCTATTGAATGGCTGGATTTTATCAGATTTATCAGAGTCATATCAGAGCTATTTTGATTCAAATTTTATCCAAATTTCTTTGTATTTTTACGATTACAAAGGCATTAGTCCCATATTGCCTTTAGAAAAAATATCCAGCCCTCCTAGCTCTATAAAAAGGACCCCAGGCCATCAGAAATCAATATCTCCGATCAAGGTGAAGCTTTGGTACAGGGCGAAGCCAGGCTATGGGTTAAAGGCTGCTTCGAAGCAACGGGTGCCGAGAAGAAGAGCCGAGCTTCTACACCATCTTTCTGCCAATGCCGATCCAAGATCAGAGATCAGGCTATTTTATTTTATTTTTTTAAATTTTATGTATTTAAATTTTAAAATTTTAATTAATAAAAATTTTATTTTTGCACTTTTAATTTCTTGCTTTTTATTGTTTATTTAATTTAATTTCTGCACTTTAATTATTATTTTTACTTTGCAAGTAGATGCTAAGATCTAACTAGTAGATCTTAGTACCAAGTTTAAATTCCTGCACTTTTAATTTTTTTTTAATTTTCCGACTTCACTTTTGATCCTAAAACTCCTTTTCTTCTTTTCTTTTCAAAAATCAAAGATTTCAAATCTAAAAATACTACCTTCCCTGTGGATTCGACCCGACTCACTACTATCTACGCAATTTTAATGATTTTAAGAAGTCGGATTAAACTGATAAACACGGTGTCTTAACGACAGCATCGCGTTCCTATCAAGTTGATAGGAACGCGATGCTGTCGTTAAGACACCGTGTTTATCAGTTTAATCCGACTTCTTAAAATCATTGAAAATGCGTAGATAGTAGTGAGTCGGGTCGAATCCACAGGGAAGGTAGTGTTTTTAGATTTGAAATCTTTGATTTTTGAAAAGAAAAAGAAAAAAGGAGTTTTGGATCAAAAGTGAAGTCGGAAAATTGAAAAATTAAAAAGGTGCAGGAATTTAAACTTGGTACTAAGATCTACTAGTTAGATCTTAGCATCTACTTGCAAAGCAATAATTTAAAGTGCAGAAATTAAATTACAATAAAAATAAAAAGCAAGAAATTAAAATGCAAAAATAAAATTTTTATTAATTAAAATTTTAAAATTTAAATACATAAAATTTAAAAAGAAAAGATAAAATAAAATAGCCTGATCTCTGATCTTGGATCGGCATTGGCAGAAAGATGGTGTAGAAGCTCGGCTCTTCTTCTCGGCACCCGTTGCTTCGAAGCAGCCTTTAACCCATAGCCTGGCTTCGCCCTGTACCAAAGCTTCACCTTGATCGGAGATGTTGATTTCTGATGGCCTAGGGTCCTTTTTATAGAGCTAGGAGGGCTGGATATTTTTTCTAAAGGCAATATGGGACTAATAGCCTTTGTAATCATAAAAATACAAAGAAATTTGGATAAAATTTGAATCAAAATAGCTCTGATATGACTCTGATAAATCTGATAAAATCCAGCCATTCAACAGGAATCCAACGGTCCAAAAATCATCAAAATCGGATGCAGATAAGCTCAGATCGGGTCGGATTAAATTCTGGCCGTTGGATCGCGCTTGATCGAGGAAATCTGGCCGCAAATCATGCGCTTCGGGAGTCTTGATCACCGCCGACAGCATTCTGGACCGTCGGATCATCGCCTGGATCGAGCGCTGCCATCCGATGGTGATCCGCGTGATGTTTGTATCTGAATAAAATTCGGAAGCAACCACAGCCGTCCGATCCTGACCGCAAACAACCACATCCGTCCGATCGCGCAATAACTGTTCCCATGGACCGCGTGGACCGGCCGCACCGCACACCGCAACCAATCAGCGCCGCTGTTGTCGGAGTGAAAAGACTAAATTACCCTTGTGAGCCGCGATAAATTTCTGTAGACCCTTAAGGGGTCTAGGTCCACCACGTGGCAATCTCTGATTCGCCGGAATTTGCTGAGCTGGCGGTCCACGCCTAGGATCGTGGACCGGCTGATGGCTTCAACGGCTGAGTCGGCTTTGATGGCTTGGCTTGGCTTGGTGGCTCGGCTTGCGGAGCCGGCTGAGCCATTTTCTTTTTTTATTTAATTTTTATTTATTTTATATTTTTAAAAATTCATATCTTTTCCATTTTAGCTCCGTTTTACTTGAAATTTATTTCGTTGTGATCAAAAAAATGAGCTCTTTCTATTGATAATAAAATTTTATTTTTTAATTTTTATTATTTTTTATTATTTTTTAATTAATTTTTTAATTAATAAAAATATGAATTTTTCAAAAATTATATATAAATTGATTATTAATTCTTAAAAATTAATATCAATTAATTAATAAATTAATACTTTTATTGATGAATTTATGATGCTTATCACACCCCCCAACTTAAGCTTTGCTCGTCCTCGAGTAAAGAAAGAATTTAGTTTTAAATACCTTTTAACTTTAGAGTTTCGAATTTTACCTAAGCAATTTTCAAAATGGCCATTGATATTCAGTAGAGCTTAAATGAGATATATCATTGGGGTATTAATACTTATCAATAGAAAAATTAAGTAAAGAACATTAAATTTTTCAGAACTTTTTCTAAATTATTCCACTTTTATCTCTGATTTGTCTAAACTTTCATATAGGCAGGTGTATTGCTACTTCCATCCTTCATTTATTAATTTTTATTTTCACATTGCCCACTTTTTGATGCGAATATCATTGCTTACTTAGGCAACGGGACCCGGTTACTTGGTGGGAAACCAATGTTTTTTTTTTTTTTTTTTTTTTTTTTTTTTTTAACGTTGTACCACTATTGAGTGTCTTAACTCCTTAAGCTTTCTATTTGATCCATGTAGCGAGTCTTGGGCCAATGACTCCCAAACCAGTTGGCTTTAGGGCACTAGGTATAGAATACCCCTCGGGCTTACTAGCTCGAATCAAATAGGCTACGAGTTAAGACTAGCTTTACAACGAGCTTCTTTGCCCTTCCCACCTTTTGATGCGAAACTCAATGCTTGCTTAGGCAAAGAGGCCCGGTTACTCAGTGAGAAGTACTTGGAAACTATTTTATTAAAATAAATTTTTATATGAAGAAATGTATAGTTACCCTACACAAGCCTATAAAAAGTAGACTTTTCTTTGATGCTAGTAGAAATAATTAGAAATGCTCCAAGAAAAAAAATTTTTATGTTCTGGACTTAACTCTTTATTGAATTTTCTTAATACTTGATTCCTCAATATCTCACAGATTCTCTAATCTGTGTATCAATTTTCTTTTAAAAATGCTTAGTTTTAATTCGATTCTTAAGCATAATCAAGTATCTAAATACTAAATACTAACTTTTTCGAGGACTTAAAATTTTAAAATTTTTATTTTTTCCTCCCCCCAACTTAATCGACATTGTCCTCAATGGAGAAGAAAAAATAAAGGATGTAATAAAGAACATGGAAGAATACACCTAACTCAGTATATATATATTTTTTTTTTTTTATTTTTTATTTTTTTTTGGTCCAGCACATGCCTTTAAAAATTTGAGCTCTCCCTCCAACTTATTCAAATTATCCTAAAAAGAAAATAAACTAAAAAGATAAATTAGATAAAAACTAAATATTGGGTTGCCTCCCAACAAGCGCTAAGTTTACCGTCTTCAGCCAGACACAATGTAGCTCACTATCCTGTGTCGAATATTGGATTGACAAATTCCAATGGTTTTGGATTGCCAATCTCAAAAAGTTGATGTTGATTTTTAATCCCATTATTGATATATTCAC
The DNA here is from genome assembly GCA_006176705.1 of Cocos nucifera. Lineage (NCBI taxonomy): Eukaryota > Viridiplantae > Streptophyta > Magnoliopsida > Arecales > Arecaceae > Cocos > Cocos nucifera. The sequence goes on from QRFJ01001413.1 coordinate 63,978, forward strand.
TATTAATTTTTGGGATATATTTTATGATTCCATTCTCAGACCCATGTTTATTAAGAATTACTCCTATTTGTTCTTCTAAAATGCTCATGAATGGAGTTTTAGGAGTTAAGTTTGATTCAATGGGTGCTGGAATGGTGACTAAAGGCGGTTTTAATTTTGGAGGTAAATTAATGTGATCCTGCTTAAACAACTCCATTGATATTTCATTACATGCCTTTTGATTTTTATAAGAAGAACCAGCTTCTAGGGTTGAAGAGAATATAGGACATTAGGTTTATAAGTCTCGGGTAAATCATCTATTCTCTTTTCCCTTATTTCTATCTCATTTAAACTGGAACTAGCATCAGTACTAATTCCTGGCTTGGGTTCTTCTATGTGGTTAGTCTCAGTACTAACCAGTTCCTCTAAATTTTCATTTTGGCTAGCATCAGTACTAGCCTCTCTCACCTGATCTTGGTATGGGTCCATAAGAATCCTATAGCTTTTAAGTTCAGGAATTACTTTGGTATTCTCAAATTGAAGATTCTTAGATGAAACATTAGATTGATAATTTAATCCAGGTGGTTGGTAGTCATTAGGTGGGTTATTTGAAATTGGTAGGTTCGGTAGTTGATCTAGTTCTCTCCTCATGTTAGACTCAACTAATTATCCTATTTGAGCTTCTAGTCTGGCGATAGATTGCTGTTGAGTTAGAATTAATTATTGAAGTTGGTTAAATCTATCATCAGCTAGATTGGTCTGTTGAGGAGGTGGGTATGAAGGCTGATTATAATATGATGGCTGGTTAAACTGACTAGGCTGACCATTATTATAGGCATAATTTTGATAATTTTGCTCAAGTGAAATTTGGGTCTGAGCCTGAGTCTGTTGGGATGTCCAAGAAAAATTAAAGTTACTCCAATCTGAATTATATGAATTTGAAAATGGGTCATTAATCAATTTGGAGTATCCTTGAGTAGCTTGAACTTGTTCTTGGATAAAATATGAAAACTGTGCAGTCATAGGATATTCACTTACATGATGGGTTGGACTAGCACAGATTGAATAACTCTCCTGATAACTCTCCTGATAATTAGGAGATGATGTGAATTGTGCAGGAGATTGTTGACCTAGGGTTAGGAGTTGATCTATTTTCTGAGCAAGAAGGTCAACTTTACCTAATTTTTGGATAATTAGATTCATGTTAGCCATTTGATTATTATGTTTAATGTGAATCAACCATTCAATTAAGTTCAACTAAATCAGAAAAAGTGATTTCCTACCATGCATGGTGTAACCCTAATGTATGGTTTAAAAATTTTTAGAATATTTTTTTATTTATTATTATTATTATTTTATTATATTAAAAATTAATTTTTTTTAATTATTTTTATTTATTAATTTTAATTTAATTTAATTTAATTTAATTATTAATTTTTAGTTAGTTTAATTTTTATTTTATTTTATTTTTAGAGGAGAAAGGAGAAGAAAGAAAAAAGAGTTCTAAAGAAGAGGTCCTAAGGAGTCCTAGAACTAAGAAGAAAGAGAAGAATTAGGTTTAATTAGATCTAATGTTGGTTAGCAATCAAGTTGGTCAATCAATCCTGACTAAGGGTTATCCTAGATCTAGACAGCTCCTAACTGCCAAGGTCACCTTCAAGCCCTCCAAGTGTAGGATTAGCCAATCAACTAGCCAGGTAAGTGTAAGGTCGGTGGGAGTCCCCCCGTTGCTTGCCTTAGACACCAATTATGCTTGGCCAGGTAAGCGAACGGAACCAATTAGAAACCACCTTCCTTCGGGCCCAATCGTCCCTGAACCACTTTCCTAGACACCAGTCAAATTGACTTATCCTAACCCGGTTCAACTCTTAGGATTCCTTATCCTATTGAGCTCGAGTTCCTAGGGTTGATGTCTAATTGATTTTAAAATTAAAGGCTTAGGTCAATGCAGGATGTTGGTTGGTTGTTTGTGGGCTAAGGAAGGGTGATCAAATCCCCACCTTATCTTGTTTAATTGGGTTGTGCCCTTAATTTGATTTAATATGAATATGCAAAAAAAAAAAAAATTCAATCAAAGGGTTCTATGCAATTTAAACTAGATGCATGTAACTAATTGTAATTCTGAAAGGCTTACCTTGCCTCCAGCAATCACCAAAAAAAAATAAAAATAAAAATAAAAATAAAACTAATATGATGCATGCTCTAAACAGTTAGGATTTCTAATCTTATCATGAGGCTTTTAATTAGGTTTAAATGAATATTTTTTTTAAATTAATTTAAAAATAAAATAAATAAATAAATAAATAAAAAGAAAAGAGGACTAGGGTTAGGATTGATCTCACCAGGCAAAACTTCTGATTCTTTTTGTTCTTTTTTTTTTTCCTACAAAATAATAAAAAAAATTAGTAAGAAAATAAAAATTTTATTTATAATTTATTTATAAAAAAATCAAAGAGATCAAAAATTTAATATCCGTGCCTTCCCCGGCAACGGCGCCAAAAACTTGGTGCGTTTGCCGAAATTATTTTTAATAAATCAAAGAAATCAAAATCAAAAATCAAAAACCTTCCCCGGCAACGGCGCCAAAAACTTGATAGGAACGCGATGCTGTCGTTAAGACACCGTGTTTATCAGTTTAATCCGACTTCTTAAAATCATTGAAAATGCGTAGATAGTAGTGAGTCGGGTCGAATCCACAGGGAAGGTAGTGTTTTTAGATTTGAAATCTTTGATTTTTGAAAAGAAAAGAAGAAAAGGAGTTTTAGGATCAAAAGTGAAGTCGGAAAATTAAAAGAAAAATTAAAAGATGCAGGAATTTAAACTTGGTACTAAGATCTACTAGTTAGATCTTAGCATCTACTTGCAAAGCAATAATTTAAAGTGCAGAAATTAAATTACAATAAAAATAAAAAGTAAGAAATTAAAATGCAAAAATAAAATTTTTATTAATTAAAATTTTAGAAATTTAAATACATAAAATTTAAAAAAAAAGATAAAATAAAATAGCCTGATCTCTGATCTTGGATCGGCATTGGCAGAAAGATGGTGTAGAAGCTCGGCTCTTCTTCTCGGCACCCGTTGCTTCGAAGCAGCCTTTAACCCATAGCCTGGCTTCGCCCTGTACCAAAGCTTCACCTTGATCGGAGATGTTGATTTCTGGTGGCCTAGGGGTCCTTTTTATAGAGCTAGGAGGGCTGGATATTTTTTCTAAAGGCAATATGGGACTAATAGCCTTTGTAATCATAAAAATATAAAGAAATTTGGATAAAATTTGAATCAAAATAGCTCTGATATGACTCTGCTAAATCTGATAAAATCCAGCCATTCAACAGGAATCCAACGGTCCAAAAATCATCAAAATCGGATGCAGATAAGCTCAGATCGGGTCGGATTAAATTCTGGCCGTTGGATCGCGCTTGATCGAGAAAATCTGGCCGCAAATCGTGCTTCGGGAGTCTTGATCACCGCCGACAGCATTCTGGACCGTCGGATCATCGCCTGGATCGAGCGCTGCCATCCGATGGTGATCCGCGTGATGTTTGTATCTGAATAAAATTCGGAAGCAACCACAGCCGTCCGATCCTGACCGCAAACAACCACATCCGTCCGATCGCGCAATAACTGTTCCCATGGACCGCGTGGACCGGCCGCACCGCACACCGCAACCAATCAGCGCCGCTGTTGTCGGACGAAAAGACTAAATTACCCTTGTGAGCCGCGATAAATTTCTGTAGACCCTTAAGGGGTCTAGGTCCACCACGTGGCAATCTCTGATTCGCCGGAATTTGCTGAGCTGGCGGTCCACGCCTAGATCGTGGACCGGCTGATGGCTTCAACGGCTGAGTCGGCTTGATGGCTTGGCTTGGCTTGGTGGCTCGGCTTGCGGAGCCGGCTGAGCCGTTTTCTTTTTTTATTTAATTTTTATTTATTTTATATTTTTAAAAATTCATATCTTTTCTATTTTAGCTCTGTTTTACTTGAAATTTATTTTGTTGTGATCAAAAAAATGAGCTCTTTCTATTAATAATAAAATTTTATTTTTTAATTTTTATTATTTTTTTATTATTTTTTTAATTAATTTTTTAATTAATAAAAATATGAATTTTTTAAAAATTATATATAAATTAATTATTAATTCTTAAAAATTAATATCAATTAATTGATAAATTAATACCTTTATTGATGAATTTATTATACTTATCAGTCTGCGTCTTCTTCTTCTCTTTGATACAACATTAAGAAGGGAAAAAGACCATGGCGACCCTTGACTTCTAGATCCTTGACTTCTTTAGGGGGTTTGACCCTTGAATTCTTACAGTAGTAGTGGCTTGACGACTATGAACAAAAGTTCAAAGAAATTGACCGCCAACTCGTTCGATTATGGATGAACAATCCGGGGTGGGTCCCAGTGATCTAAGCATCCACATAGTGCCCCCATTTTCTCAATGCATCATGGATGAACCAATTTTAGCTTGGTTCAAGATGCCACTGATGGAGCCATACGATGGCTCATAGATCCAATTGATCATCTAGCGAGTTATAAAACTTTCATGATGATTCAGGAGGCTTTCGATGCACTCTTGTGCAAAGGCTTCCCAGCAATCATTTGGAAGGCCACTCGAGCTTGGTATTCTGAGCTACAGCCGGGGAGCATACACTCATTTGAGCAGTTAGAAGATTCATTCATAGCCCACTTTAGCACAGTCGAAGGGGGTCGTGAACCTCCGACAGTCTCTTCTCCTAAAAATAAAATGAAGAAGAGACATTGAGAAACTTCATGGCACATTTCAACGCTACCACATTCAAGGTCAAGGACCTCAATGAAAACATGGCTATTTCAGCCATGAGAATAGGTATGAGGAATCCAGGTTTACTTATTCCTTAGACAAAAACCACCCTCAAATATATGCTAAACTTCAACAACATGCATTCAAACACATTCGTATGGATGAAGGCACTTCTGATCAGAAAAAGAAGTAGAAGAAGAGTGGAGCTCCTATCGAGCCAAATCAGCAACCGACCAACAAAAGAGCTTGGCCACTCTAATAGAGTCCAAGGCCGAACAAATACGACACTAAATATGACTCCTATGCTCTACTGGCTGCCCCTCATATGCAAATTCTAATAAAGATCGAAGGAGCAAAGTACCTTCAACATCCCCACCGATGAAGGTGCCATCAAGAAGCCATGATAGAAAGTACTATCGATTTCATCCTGATCAAAGTCACGACATTGAATAGTGCATCCAACTCAGGGATGAAATCAAGGCCCTAATTCGCTAAGGCTTTCTCGGTAAATATCGGCAAGATCCTCCAACTCAAACTCCTGCTGATCGACAACCTCAGCATCAACCTAAGGAACTAAACAATCGACCAATGGTAGGAGTCATTAACATGATCTTTAGATGATCGAGGGATTGGGGGGCAACTTTCAAAGAGGAATCAATCAAGAAATGACATGAAGATAACATAATTCTTTTTCAGATGATGATATATAGAAAATTCAAACTCTCCATAATGATGTTGTCATTGTTTCAGCAATAATAGCAAATTACGATGTAAAAAGGATCCTTATAGATAATAGAAGTTCGATGGACATTCTTTTCTTTTTGACTTTCTTCCAAATGTGACTACTGACTGATCGACTTAGAAAAGTTTCAATGCCCTTAGTCGGTTTCACTAGAGATGCAGTCAACGTGGAAGGAGAGATTACTCTCCTTCTCACTACAGGAATTGAACCATGACAAAGCACCATTCTCACCACATTCACGATTGTCTGAGTTCCTTCGGCTTATAATGCCATACTGGGATGACCTGCACTCCATGCATTGAGAGCGACAGTATCTTATCCGATTCCCAATTTATGAAGGAATCGATGAAATGCATGGGGATCAATAGCTAGCATGATGCTACTATATGATTTCCACTAAAGGCATTAAGCCCAAAAGCTCTCTAATAATTAATAAACTCGATCAGAGAGAAAATGAAGAAAAGAGTGAACTAGCAGAATAAGTGGTGTCGATCTCTTTAAAGGAAGCAGATCCAACAAAGATCATTTAAATTAGATCATGGTTGTATGATTAGGAGCAAAGCCAATTGATAGATCTATTAAGGATAAATGCTGATATATTCCTCTAGTCAACAACTGACATGCCAAGAATTCCTCCAGAAGTAATAACTCACTGACTAAACATCGATCCATAAGCTAAGCCAATGAGACAAAAGAAAAGGCCCTTCGCCCTTGAAAGATAGAAGGCCAATGATGAAAAGGTTGACAAACTCCTCACTACCGACTTCATTAGAGAAACTAACCATCCCGACTAGCTTGCTAATGTCATGATGGTAAAAAAGGCCAATGAAAAATGATGAATTTATATCAACTATACCAACTTAAATGAATGTTGACCACCTTAAGTGATTTTGATGATGACCAAATATTAAAGCAAATGACTACTAATATATTTTATTTTAAGTTTTCTAATGTTAGAAGAAAGAGAGCTCTTTGACCAAAATGAGAATTACATGAAGCTCAATTCAAATGAAAATCAAATCTCATTCATTGGTGCAAAAATCCCTCAAAATAGTCTTGGAGCAGTTTTCAAGATGTCTCAAAATTTTTTCGAGAGCTCTCGTGAGGACTGGCATGCCCAGATGAGCTTCTGACATGGTTTTGAGAGGTCTCGAGTGAATCTCAAGAGCTCTCAATCTCAGAAGATAGAAACGCAATTTTTATGCTCTGAGAGCGAGAGGTCTCGTAGTTCCGGCAAGACGTCTCGTTCAAAATCGAGAGCTCTCGATCTCAGGTGAGTCAATTTTTCTAGAAAGATATTTTTTTGAGTGACTGAAGGTGAGAGCTCTCCTGATCAAACTGAGAGGCCTCATAACCTGGCAAGATGTCTTGAGATAAACCGAGAGGTCTTGAGACACAACGACAACCTTTTGATGGGGCATTTCAAATCGGGTTTTCTTGGCTCCAATGGCTAGTTGCTACTCTCCAACGATTGGATTTTATTTCTTTTGAACTTCAATCATCATCAGAAGAGAGAAAATGCACTAGATATAAAAGAAAGAAGATGTATTTTTGGAAGACCTAAAAGAATGAGAGAAAGAAATGCACGTCCTATTTTTCAACGAATACATGATCTCCAATCAAACGGTTCTCTCAAGCATTGAAAAGCCCTCAAGTGCAATAACTCCAAGCATTCAAGGAGGCTTCCAACAAACTACAACAACAACCTTTCTGCTCATTCAAAGCAGCATTCTTTGTTGTAAAATCTTTCTTTCTCTTTTCATGTACTTGGTTTCAACAGGGGCTGGAACCTGGGTTTTAAGATTTTTCTTTCCATTATTTATCTCGATTTGATTTGTCTGATCTTTGTAAGGGTTGTGGTTGGTGAACCTAAGAGAAAAACCAATTAAATTTTTGGATAGTGAGCTCGAAAAAACTATCAGACTATAATCTTGTAGGATTATAGTAAAATTTTTAAGAGTCTTACTTGGAGAGTGGATGTAGGTACTGGAAGTGCATCGAACTACTATAAAATTCTCTTATTTGTGTGCGTGCTATTACTTGGGTCTTTTATTTGCTCTCTCATTTGATTCACATAGGCTTCAAACGTTTTCATTGCACATATCTACTTTAATTTTTTGAAAACGCAATTCATCCCCTTTCTTGGATTGTCTACCTGCGCAATAATTGGTATCAGAGCCTTGGTTCTATACTAATTATTGATTTTATCAACTAGAGACAAAGATCATGTCAAGCCAACTAGGAGGTTTACTTGTCTAAGAGCAATCCATAAATAGGCCACCTCTTTTCAATGGATCCAACTATACCTATTGAAAAGCTCGTATGCACATTTTTATTCAAGCCCTCAACTATGACATATGAAGTGTCATTGTCAATGGCCCACACACACCTATAATCATTGTCAACAGCACATCCTCTCCTAAGCCGAAGAAGGATTAGGATGAAATGGACAAAATACTTATCCAATTAAATGCCAAGGCAACGAATGTACTCTATTGTGCCCTTGATGTAAATGATTTTAACCGAATTTCCACTTGCAATTTAGCTAAGAAAATTTTGGATAGACTTGAGGTCACACATGAAGGGACAAATCAAGTAAAAAATATAAGGATTAACATGCTAGTTCACCAATATGAATTGTTTAAAATGGATCCCACTGAATCTATTACTAGCATGTATACAAAATTCACTGATATTATAAATGATTTCTTAGAAAAATTTTACACTAATAGTGAATTGCTAAGAAAGATTCTCAGGTCTTTGCCAAGGACATGGGAAGCCAAGGTGACAACCATCTAGGAGGCAAAGGATTTGAACACTATATCTCTAGAGGAGTTCATTGGATCCTTGATGACACATGAGCTTGCCATGAGTTAGCATAATGAAGAGGACAAGAAGAAGAAGAAAACAATAGCACTGAAATCCATGGCAGCTGAAAAAGAAGATGATATGTCCACAAGTGAGGAGAATGATGAAGACATGGCCTTGGTGATCAAAAAATTCAAAAAATTTATGGAAATAAGAAGATAAGGATTCAAGAAGAGGAGCTTCATTAGAGGAGAAGCCAATAGGGAGAAAGAGAAAAAAAAATAGAAGGATCAGCCCACTTGCTATGAATGCAAGAAGCTAAGATACTTTAGGGTTGAATGTTCTCAGTTGAAGAAGGGACCATAAAGAACAAAAAAGAAAGCTATGTTAGCAACTTGGAGCGACAGCGACGAGTCAAGCTTGGAGGAAAAAATTAAAACAAAACAAACTTGTGTTTCATGGCACAGAACGATGTGGCATCCTCCACTCTTGACTCAGATTTTACTTTTGATAAGCTTCAAAATGCTTTTTATGACTTGATGAAAGATTTTAAAAAGATTAGTACAAAAAATAAAAATTTTAAGGAAATGATTCAAACTCTTTTAAAAGAAAAGGAAGAGGTAATTAGTAACCACAACAAGTTAAAAGAAGAAAACAAAATTCTAAAGGATAAATTGGATAAATTAAAACCTTTAGTTGATAAATTTACCTGTAATTTTAAAAAATTATAAATGATTTTAAATAATCAAAGAGGAGTTTATGATAAAGCCAAACTAGGATATAGACCTAAAGACAAAACTAAGTTTCTAAAAACTTTTTTACTATACCCATATCAATTAGCACTTCACATATCACTTGCTTTAGATGTAGAAAAGTAGGACAAAAAGCATTTGAGCATAATACTAGAGAATTCAGTGAAAAACAAGTTAAAAAAATTTAGGTTCCAAAAGGAATCATGACTACTAAACCAAAAGGATCCAAGAAGACATGGATACCTAAAACTATCAGTTGATTGTTTGTGCAGGAATGCCTTACAGCCCAAGGATCCAAATGAGAGTGGTACTTAGATAGCGGCTGCTCAAGGTATACGTCGGGTGATAAGGAGCAATTCATCATCCTAGAAAGGAAGGAAGGGGGAGTAGTCACCTTTGGCGACAACGGCAAAGGCAAAATAATTGGCTATGATAAAATTCAGATTACTTCTTTCACCTTTATAGATAATGTATTATTAGTTGATAATTTAAAACATAACTTCCTTAGTATTAGTCAACTATGTGATAAAGGTTTTAAAGTTTTCTTTGAATCTTCTTTGTGCAAAGTATCTAGTTCCTTGGATGATAGTTTAATATTTATTGGATTTTGGCGTGGCAACATCTATATGGTAAATCTTAATGAAATTGCCATGAAGAGTGGTCAATGCCTAGTTGCAATGAATGCTAACATCAAAGAAACTAGTTGGCTTTGGCACCATAGGTTAGATCATGCTAGCATGCATACTCTATATAAATTGCTTAATAAAGACTTAGTTAAGGAGCTACCGAAACTAAATTTTAAAGTTGATCATGTTTGTGATGCTTGCCAATTTGAAGAGAAAGTTTTAAATCTAAAAATATGATTTCAACTTCTAGGCCTCTTGAATTAATACATATGGATTTGTTTGGACCTACTAGGACCACAAGCCTAGGAGGAAAGAAGTATGGTCTTGTCACTATTGATGACTACTCTTGTTTCACTTAGGTTTAATTTTTAGCCTACAAAGATGAAGTATTTTCAATGTTTCCAAAGTTTTATAAGAAGATAACAAATAAAAATAATTCAACTATAGTATGTATCCATAATGATCATGGCACAGAATTTGAAAACAAATATTTTGAAGAATTTTTCAATGAATATGGCATAGAATATAATTTTTCTGCATCTAGAACCCCTCAATAAAATAGAGTCATTAAAAGAAAAAATAGAATCTTAGTTGATATAGCCTGTACCATATTGTGTGAAGAAAATTTATCCAAATACTTTTGGGCTGAAGCCATTAACACAGCATATTACGTCCTCAATAGAGTTTCTATTCACCGAATCTTAAAGAAAACTCCCTATAAGCTTTGAAAAGAAAAAAGATCAAATATTAATTATTTTCATATTTTTGATTGTAAATATTTCATTCATAATAATGGTAAAGATAATCGAGGAAAATTTTATGTTAAGACAAATGAGGGTATCTTTCTTGGATACTCTACATCTAGTAAAGCATATAAGGTCTTCAATAAATACTCTTTGATTGTTGAAGAATCAATACATGTCATTTTTGATAAAGCTAAGAATCAATCTTTGAGAAAGAAAGATGTTTTTGATGACGATATAGAAATTTTCGAAGATAGAATGAAGGAACTAAACTTGAGGGACAACAGCATTCATGACAAAGGTAAATCTACAACTATCATTGAACAAGATAAGGTCGGTGAGAATGAAGCATCTAATGATCATAGATCTAACCAAGGAGTGGAGGTATGCACATAATGATCCAAGAGAATTGATTTTAGGTGATCCTTCACATGGGGTAAGAACTAGATCTTCTTTTAAAGATACAATTGATTTTCTTGTATTTGTTTCACAAATAAAATCTAAACACATAGAAGAAGTTGAGAAAGACTCTAATTGGATGCTAGCCATAGAAGATGAACTAAACCAATTTGAAAAAAACAATGTATGGACTCTTGTAAACAGACCCCTTGACCATCCTATAATTGGCACAAAATGGGTATTTAGGAACAAATTAGATGAACATGATAATGTTGTAAGGAATAAACCTAGACTAGTTGCTAAGGGATATAATCAAGAAGAAGGGCTTGACTTTGATGAAACATATGCTCCTGTAGCAAGATTAGAGGCTATTAGATTGTTACTTACTTTTGCTTGCTACATGAACTTTAAATTATTTTAAATGGATGTGAAAAGTGCTTTCTTTATATTGCTGAAAAAGTATTTATAGAACAACCACCTGGCTTGAAAAATCACTCACTTCCTAACCATATGTATAAATTAAATATGCACTTTATGGACTTAAACAAATGCTTAGAGCATGGTATGAAAGATTGAGTAAATTTTTATTACAAAATAATTTTATTAGAGGAAGTGTAGACACCATACTTTTTTCGAAAAAGAAAAATAATGATCTTCTTATAGTTCAAATATATATGGATGACATCATATTCGAAGCTACTAATGAAATTCTCTATCAAGAGTTTGCAAAGTTGATATAAGATGAATTCGAAATGAGCATGATGGGAGAGCTAAACTTCTTTCTTGGACTATAAATCAAACAATCAAAAGAAGATATTTTTATTAGCCAAATCAAGTACATCAAGAAAATGCTAAGAATCTTTGGCATGAAAAATAGAAAAAAGATCGGCACACCAATGAGCCCCTCAAGCAAACTCGACAAAGATGAAAATAGTAAAACCATAAATAAAAAGATCTATAGAGGTATGATTGGATCCCTACTTTATTTAACTGCAAGTAGACCTAATATATTATTTAGTATTTGCATGTGTGCTAGATTTCAATCTAACCCTAAAGAATCTTATTTACTAGCTGTCAAGAGAATTTTTAGATATTTAATCTACACACACAACTTAGGACTTTGGTACTCAAAACAATCCTCCATTGAATTGATAGGATACACTGATGGTGACTATGAAGGATGTAGAATTGATAGAAAGAGTACCAGTGGCACCTGCCAATTTCTAGGATTGAACTTAATTTTTTAGTATAGCAAAAAGCAAAATTCTATAGCACTGCCAATGGCCGACGCCGAATATGTTGCTGTGGGGAGTTACTATGCTCAAATACTATGGATCAAGAAACAACTCAAGGACTTTAGAATTAGATATTTTTTACAAGATACCTATTAGGTGTGATAACACTAGTACTATAAACTTGGCCAAAAATTCTATTCAACATTCAAGAACCAAATACATTAAAATTAGACATCACTTCATAAGAGATCATGCTCAAAATAATAACATTGAGCTAGAATTTATATCAACTGAAAATCAACTAGTTGATATTTTTACAAAACCACTAAATGAAGATAGATTCTCAAAAATCTGAGGTGATCTTGGTATATGTGATCCTCTTTAAAAATGTTTAATCTTGAATTTTTGGATTGTTTTTGGTCTCCCTCTATCATCCTAAACACTCCTAATTCAATCTTGAAAAAGCGAGAAAAGTTGGCTTGAAATTTTCTTTTCTATTCTGACTTCTTTCCCCTGTGCTCAAGAAGTCTCGACTTACTAACAAGACCTCTCGGTTCCGAGACCTCTCGCATTAAATATGAGAGCTCTCAAATTTCTTGAGATGTCTCATTTTCAAGATGAGAGCTCTTGATTCTTGCGAGGTCCTTTTTAATCAGACTTTCAAGAGGTCTTTTATTTCATTCATTCATTTCATTTTCTCAAGACCTCTCCTCCAAACTCTCCCAAACTCCCATCCCCTCCTCGAAACCTTTCGAATCACTTTTTCTTTATCTATTCTATCCAAATTCGAGACTCCAATGGCTCCAAAGAAGAGAACCCTTGCCACACAAAGACCGTCCATCACTCCTTCGACCAAAGCTAGGGCTAAATGGCAGCGGGACATGGCCCAAGCATCTCCATCCACCACTTCTTCTCATGCTCGTCTCTTCATCGCCACAAGGACTACTCCAACGGGCTGATGTGTCAACATTGAATATCTAGATAGGGAACATTTCCATATTGGGTCATGGATCAGGTAGCAAGGATGGGTGAAGCTGTGTACTCTTGAGGTAAATGTTTATCCGAACCTAATTAGTGAGTTTTTTAAGAACATTAGCTTTGAGCATGGGTCAAAGATAGAGTCTATTATTAAAGAAGTACACATCTCTTTGGACAAAAGAAAAATAGAGCAACTCCTGGAAGTACTTAGGTCAGGAGCAGGCAATCTAAATTTGTTTGATAAAACTAAAGCTCTAAAATGCATTTTAGAAAGGAAAAATGTTGATGAAAATCAACAATTGGTCTCACATCATCTCTTAATAGAATTGAGATTACTACAATGCTTTGTGAGCCACATAATTTTCCCAAAGGCAGAAAGACATGATTGGATTGGGAAGAAAGAACTGGCTGTTATGTTCTTTATGGTAACTGAAACACCCATGAACTTTCCATCTCTATTGCTTCAACAGTTAAAGGACACAGCCAACAAAAGCAAAGCCTAACTGCCCTATGGGATGATCTTTACTCTGATTTTCAAGGATTTTTATATTAATCTAGAAGGTGAAGACTTCAAAAAGTTGGCACACACTGACTACGTAAATGAGAAAACTTTGAACATAATCAAATTTGTAAAATTGGATGATAGATGGGTAAGGGCAGATGAACATGTTGCTTCTACAAATGAGCCCAAAGAGCACAGATCTCCATCCCCTCCACCATCACCCTCTACTACTGGACCTTCATTCACTACATCAGGGTCTCTGCATACTCCACAAGGATCTCCTAGTCATGCTCCAGCACCTTCCTCTACTTTTGATCAAGAAAATTCAAATGAAAGGTGGTAGAGGAAGTAATTCAAAAAGTGTTTAAAAGGTTCACTAATCTTCTCTCCAGTGTAAGGCATCAACTGTTGGTGAGCATTGAAAAACAAAAAATATCCTTTGAAGGTCAGGCTGAAATGCTTAGCCAACAACTTAGTGGATTATCTCAAAGAATTGAAATTTTGGAGAAGGAGCAACATGGGTCATCAACTCAGATTGAACATCTTCTATCCGAGACTACCAGAATAGCACAAAGACCAGAGGAGAACATCACCATTTTGTGTACCATGGCTGAAGTCCTTATTTCATCATTACGGTAGATTATGGATTAACTTGGCAGCCTTGGTTCTTGGACTCCATCCACTTCTAGACCCTCACCATCTCCTAGACCTGCACCTCACTTATCCTCTTCTAGACCTAAATCTTTCTCTGAACCAATTATAGAGTTCCTCTCTGATGAGGAATATGTCTAGTTTCTCCTATATTTTTTGTTTGTTGATAAGTATACTTTTGAGTATGTTAGTATAAATCCACTTTTTGTAAATCAATATATATCTTTATCATTGTAATTTCAATCTCTTGCAATGGAATCATTCTTTTTTATTATGTTCTTGCCTTTTTTGCCAAAAAGTTTGACTTTCTAAATTATGTTTATCTCAATTTTATGATTTTGATGCTGACAAAAAGGAGAAGAAAAATTAAGAGAAAAAGTATAAGGGAGAAAAATGCAAATTTAATCCTATACAATTCAAAAGAGCATACATTAAGGAAGAGCTTTAGCACAAAAAATTTTGCATACTCTCACAAAAAGAAAAAACATTATTTAATCCTATACAATTTGAAAGAGCATACATTAAGGGAGAGCTTTAGTACAAAAAAATTTGCACACTCTCATTCATTAATTCATGATATACATATTGCTTACACTCTTTTTATGACTTGCTTGATGTTTTGTCACCATAAAAAAGGGAGAGATTATTGACCCCTAATAAATGATTTTGATGATGACCAAACATTAAAGCAAATGGCTACAAATATATTTTATTTTAAGTATTCTAATGTCAGAAGAAAGAGATCTCTTTGATCGAAATGAGAATGACACAAAGCTCAATTCAAATAAAAGTCAAATCCCCTTGATTGGTGCAATAATCCCTTAAAATAGTCTTGGAGTAGTTTTTGAGACGTCTTGAAATATTTTCGAGAGCTCTCATGAGGATTGACATGCCCAGATGAGCTTCTGGCATGGTTTTGAGAGGTCTTGAGTGAATCTCGAGAGCTCTCGATCTCAAGAGATAGAAATACTATTTTTGCACTCTAAGAGCAAGAGGTCTCATAGGATTCTCGAGAAGTCTCGCAATTCTGGAAAAACATTTCATTCAAAACCGAGGGCACTTAGTCTCAAGCGAGTCAATTTTTTCAAAAAGCTATTTTTTCGAGCGATTGAAGGTGAGAGCTCTCCTGATCAAATTGAGAGTCCTCATAACCTGGGGAGACATCTCGAGATAAATCGAGAGGTCTCGTGACACGATGACAACCTTTTTGATGGGACATTCTGGATCAAATTTTCTTGCCTCCAACAGCTAGTTGCTGCTCTCCAATGGTTGGATTTTACTTTTTCTAAACTCCAATCATCACCAAAAGAGAGGGAATGTGGTAGATATAAAATAAAGAAGACAAATTTTTGAAAGAACTAAGAAAAATAAGAGAAAGAAATGCACGTCCTATTTTTCAACAAATACATAATCTCTAATCAAACAGTTCTCTCAAGCATTGAAAAGACCTCAAGTGCAATAACTCCAAGCATTCAAGGAGGCTTCCAATGAATTGCAATGACAACCTTTTTGCTCATTCAAAGGAGCATTCCTTGTTGTAAAACCTTTCTTTATCTTTCCACATACTTGGTTTCAGTAGGGGCTGGAACTTAGGTTTTGGAGTTTTTCTCCCCATTTTTTGTCTTGATTTGATTTGTCTGATCTTCTTAAGGGTTATGGTTGGTGAACCTAAGAGAAAAACCAACTACATTTTTGGATAGTTAGCTCGAAAAAACTATCTGGCTATAATCTTGTGGGATTAAAGTAGAATTTTCAAGAGTCTTTCTTGGAGAGTGGACGTAGGTGTTGGGAGTACATCGAGCTACTATAAAATTTTCTCATTTATGTGCAAGATATTACTTGTGTCTTTTATTTTCTCTCTCATCTAATTCACATAGGCTTCAAACTTTTTCACCGCACATATCTGCTTTAATTTTTTGAAAACCCAATTCACACCCCATTCTTGGGTTGTCTACCTAGGCAATAATGAAGCTTGTCCAAAGGACAGCTTTTCTTTACTAAAGATTGATCAGCTAGTCGATGCAACATTGGGACACCAACTATTAACATTCATGGTTGCCTTTGTAGGTTACAATTAGATCTGAATAGCACCAAAATATGAGGAGCACAGTGCCTTTATAATTGACAAAGGCATTTATTGCTACAAAGTAATGCTATTTGGTTTAAAAAATACTAGACCGACTTATCATGGATGGTCAACAAGGTGTTCTAAAATCAAATTAGGCAAAATATGAAAGTTTATATCGATGATATGCTAGTAAAAAGAACCCAAACCAATGACCATATCCAAGATTTGGATGAAGCCTTCAATACATTTCGACAACATTGGATGAAATTACATCTGACTAAGTGTGCTTTCAGCGTAACTTCTAGAAATTTCCTCAGATTTCTTATGTCACAACGAGGAATCGAGGCCAACCAAGAGCAAATTAAAGCCATCATCGATATGAAGCATCCAAGTTCTAAATAGAAGATACAACAACTAAATGAAAGAATTATCATGTTCAGTTGATTCATCTTGAAGTCGATCGAGAGATGCCTACCTTTCTCTTCAAAACTCTATGATAAATGAAAGATTTTTCATGATTGAATGAATGTCAACAGTCCTTCGAAGACTTGAAGAAGTATCTGATGTCTCTATCATACTTGCAAAATTGAAGGTGGGAGAAACATTCTATCTCTATATGGCCACATCAATGGAAGCGGTCAGTTCGGTCCTGGTCTGAAAGGATGAGGGCTAAATTCAATGACCCATCTACTATACTACTAAAGTGCTTCACAATGCCAAAATTCGATACTTGAAGGTAGAGAAAATGGTCTACACCGTAATCATATCAACTCAATGACTCCGAACATATTTCCAAGTCCATTCGGTCATAGTGTTAACTGATCAACCATTAAAGGCAATCTTACATCAACCAAACACTTTTGGCTAAGTGGTAAAATAGGCGATCAAACTTAGTGAATTCAACATCCAATATTATCCACGACTATCAATGAAGGCTCAATTATTAGCTGACTTTATCATCGAATGCACTGTATCTGATGATAAACTAGAACAAGAATATGATGATAAGTTAGGGATGATTGAAGGCTCTGAGGCCAAACTTAATTCGGCATGAATACTTCATGTAGATGGAGCGTCCAACACCCAAGAAAGTGGAGCTAGCCTCATCCTCACCAACTCTGAAGGGACTATCACTGAGTATGCCCTTCAATTTAATTTTAAAGCATCAAATAATTAGGCCGACTATGAAACATTATTAGCCAACTTGAAAATCACCAAAGAGCTTGATGTTGATAATCTAAAGGTTTTCATTGACTAACAACTAATAACTAGATAAGTCAAGGGTGAATATGAAGCCTAAGATCCGACTATGGTGAAATATTTTCAAAAAGTAACAGATCTCATATCGACTTTCAAATATTTTAAGATCTCAAACATCCCAAAGAATAAAAAATGCTCAAGCCAATGCACTCTCTTAACTCACAACTACTTTCACTAATTTTCTCGACCGAACGTTCATTGAATATCTAGAACTACTAAGAATCGATAGAGTCGAGAAGGTGCTATAAATAAATGATGAACCACGTTGGATGGATCCAATCATCCAATATCTTATCAATGGAACCTTGATCGAAGATCCTTCGGACGCCAAACTGTTAGATATATGTGCCCTAGAAGCCAGAATTGGCTGACACTTGTAATATACTTTTAGGGATAAAATTATAATTTTGACTATTATCAATAAAATGGGTTATTTTCTATCACATATGTGTATTTAGTGTCTGTGATACATCCTCTGAGTTAATGGTAATGATAATTCATATTTTCAAGAGTTGAAAATTTAAGACATGAATAATCATTATTAACTCATAAAATGCTCTCGACCATAGGATCATCATGAGGATGGTGATTCATCCAAAAGGTTGGTGTATAATCGCTTCTCTTTAGTAGATGAGTCTTGAGTCTACGGTATGGAGGCACCAAAGCGAGAGTACAGATACTCGTTAGAGAACGAGAGCACTGAGCGTGACCACCTCGAGTAGTCATTAGGAAGTCTACCTTCTCGTCAATGATTGGCTCGATGCTGTAGTGGTGTGTCTGGTTCTTTGAACTGAGGTGTATCGATAGTTTGCCTTAAGGGTGTTATAGTTTGACTACACCATAACTCGGTGTCCTAGCCATACAGAACCCTGAGGTGTATGTTGGCTATAGCATGTTCATTGTAGGAACTGGATTGCATCAAGATGGAATCTATCTACCTCGGTGGTAGAGGAGCAGCCCTATGATTATCATAAGAATCAAGTCTAGAAGCCCATGGCCATGGTAGAGTGAAATAATAGAAAGAGTTTCTATTTAGGTTTTCACATTGGATTTGAATCGAATGATTACATCATATGACAGAAACTAGGGTTTGACGAGTTCACCTTAACCCTAATCTGATCGAGGCTCAAGATAGAAGAACTTAATCACACAGGTAGTTGCACCAAGAGGTTCGCATTCAACTCTGATGGGTTGCCACTATATACTGCTAGGTGTCACTGGTGGATTTTGGGAGCAATTAGAATGATTTAGATAATTGATCATTCTAGCTGTTCGAATTAGAAGAGTTCTGATCCATCGAAAAGAGTTTCGATGATGTCGATGATAGAGATCATGACATATCCCATTACCATACGGAACTGAACCTAACTGGGTCACACAAATAAGGATTTGAATTTGGTGATCATTAATTGAACTGATCTAGTTCAATTGATCTGAATGAGATTCAATTAGGTTCAAAAAAATCGTGCTAGCACTCGATTGAACCTAGCGTTCTTCTTTTACTATAATAAATAGTTGTCCTGACTGAGCCAAAGGAGTTTGTGCTCAATTAGAGGCCTTCACTTATCTGACTGGAGCCTGTCTAGGTCAGAAAAGAATTGCCTTATTTTGTAAGACAATACCTACCATTTTTGGTCACCTGCCATTTCTCATCCTTTGACTTTGGTGAAAAGTTGATCTTTGACTGGTCAAATGTTGACCATTGACACTTTGACTTCTATCCATATATCAAGCTTCTATTGGAGAGCTGGTGGGGGCTTGTCCCCATACTAGAACCTGGCAAGGAGGAGGGTGCACGCCAAATGTCGACCATTGACACTTTGACTTCTGTCCATATATCACACTTCTATTGGAGAGCTGGTGGGGGCTTGTCCCCCTACTAGAACCTGGCAAGGAGGAGGGCGCACGCCAAGGGTGGCATGTGCCCAAGTTTAAGGTGCCTAGGAGTCCCTATTGGACAGGAACTCTATCTCTTTTTTGGATTTCGATTAGACTCCTCCTAAGAACCAACTTTGACTGGTCTTAGGTGCCATCTAAGTAGAAATCCAAGGGACTCTATTCCCACCAATCAGATTTAGATCTAATTTCATAAAGGATTGTGATTGGTTGAGAAGAAGAGGAGTTGGATCACGCTTAGTCTATAAATAAGACACTGAGCCCAACTCAAGGAGTATCTGAAAATTCCCACGCCCCAAGGCTGCCTCTCTCCTTTTCCTCCATGCCAAGTCCATCTTCTCCCTCTCCTCTCCATGCCCAAAGTAGTTTGGGATTCAAGTTGGTGCAATCTAGGTGAGAGAAAGGCGACAGAAAGCTAGAAGGCTGTGCTGCTACAAAGGACAACTGCTGATCTTCAAAAGTTATTTTGAAGATCCTACAAATTAGATTCAGATTTGATTTTTGGAGATGTGATAGAGAAGAAGAGGATCTTCAGATCTAATCCAAGTAAATACCGATAGCGGCCAGGCACTTGCATGGCTAGATCTAGAACCTTCCGCTGCTTACAGGATCATCAATGGGTAATAGGATTATCCTACATCAAGGTAAATTAAATTTGATTTAGTTTATCTAGATTTTAATTTTATTATTAGAATAATAAGAGTCAGATCTAAAACATATTAGATCTAATTTGGATCAAAGAAAAAAATTTTTGAAATATATCTCTTGATCCGATCATATCTGAACGAAGCTGGTCCGAAAAATCAGGATTTTCCTTCAACTGGTATCAGAGCCAAGGTTCTAAAGTATTTAGATCTAATTTTAAATTTATTCTAAATAGAAAATAAGATACTTCAGATGTCACATGAGATGTGATCAGATCTGAAATTAGAAAAAAATAAAATTAAATGATTTGGATCTAAGATTAGAAAATATGCACGACTAGTTCTATAGAATAGTCTTGCATGTTTATAATTTAATTTGATTAAATTATATTTTAGATCTATTTATTTACTATTTTCTAATATTATAATTATTATAATAACATCTAAAAAATAACAAATAAAAATTATTTAATTTTAACATCATATGAGATATGATTGATGCATGTCTAGACTAGTTGTAGAATAGTTCTACATAGTTATCTAGATTAGAGTTTA
Source organism: Cocos nucifera (assembly GCA_006176705.1). Taxonomy (NCBI): domain Eukaryota; kingdom Viridiplantae; phylum Streptophyta; class Magnoliopsida; order Arecales; family Arecaceae; genus Cocos; species Cocos nucifera. Next base: position 84,603 of record QRFJ01001413.1, read on the forward strand.
TTTTGATAAGATCAATTTAAATCTAATTTTTTAGATTATTATGAGATAATTTAGATCTGAAAATATGCATGATTCGATACATGAGATGTATGCAAAATATGCCATGATTAGATCTAATTTGTATATGACATATATGATATAGATCTAAAACTGTTTTGTAGTATTACATGTTCTTGATTAAGGCGTTCCTCTTGACCATCTGGTCATAAGAATGAAGAAGGGTTTAAATGCCCTCTCCTCCCATCTGATGGGGTGATCTTATGACGTGTAGGGGTGCTGTGCGTTCGTCCTTAATCAGAAATCCAAAACATACTTTCTGTAAAACCCTAGATCCTGAAACCCTAGGATTTATTGTGCATATTTTGTTTATGAACCCTACTTAATTAAGAATTAAGATTATGAAATATTAATTAGATCTAAAATTGAGAATTTCAGATCTAAGACATATTCATAATACTGGGTTCGGGCTTGGGTAGCTCAATTAGGTCTAAGCGGTTGATCAAATCGAATCAAGAGTTGGTTAGATGGGATCAACAATGCTTAAATTGACCAGCCTAATAGGATTAAGTCTGGGTCAAGATCGAGTCATGATCAAGCAAGACCTAATTAGGCTCAGAGGTTAGAGTCTGGATTGTAGGCTAACCTAATTGGTTCTAGCTCAATAATTTGGTGTCTAAGGTAAGTTTGGCACATACGACCGATTGATTTTTAATTGGGAGCTACTCAACCTGAATGCGTTCTTGTACGAGTTAATGGCATATCCCTTCCATCGGTCTCACTTACCTGGCCATATCTGTTGACTCAGTTCTGATTTGAGGTGGTCAATAATCTGAGCTAACCCATGCCACTAGGTTAGTCATAATTGTTATGACTATGATAAGTCTAGTTTAATGAGACTTGAATCAATTCTTCCCTAAGAAAAGATTAAGTCTGAGGTCTTCCACCATTGTAGATGTGCGGGCCCTTCCCAGGGTTGATTGTTCTCGATTGGATACAGTGGCTCAGTTGCATCGAGAAAATGCAATCATGTCTATTAGGCATTGGATGCTATGGGCTGGAGGATGAGTTGGGCTCAATATTTTGGATACGGTGAGAGACTCAATTAGGAATCTAGTCTATGCAAATGGTGGTCTGACTTAACTAAGGAGTGGATCAATATTCCAGATACGGTGAGATTCATGAATTAGAGACCAAATTTGGGTGCACCATGATTAGAGAATTATTGAACAAGAGTTGTTCACTCATTGGCTAACCCATCACCAAATACTATTAGGTGAGGTGATGAGTCAGTTGGTGAGACTGCACCACCCACTAGAAATTATTAATGGTGGAGATTTTTGCAACTCTACAGAGAGAGTGTAGGGATCCGAGAAAATAGTGGAAGCTAATTTGTTTAAAAATAAAATCCCTAAATAAATTGGTCAAGTCATAATTACAATATCTAACTAGAATCTTTGACCCTTACAGAAAAATATCTACATCCAATCCATTAGCACGTATCCTAGACACACATAGACTGACCAAACCCAATTATAAAGATTGGCTCAGGAACTACAAAATTATTTTGGATTTTGAGAAGTTAACCCATGTATTGGACCAGGACCCTCCCACCTTACCAGCCCATCCATCCGCTGAACAGAGAGCATCTCTGGAAAAATGGATAGACAAAGATAATAAGGCCAGATATTACATGTTGGGCTCGATGTCTGATGAGCTCTAGTGCCAACATGAAGAAATCAGGACTGCTCACCAAATGTTGGCTCACCTGCAAGAGATGTTTGGTGAACAAAGTCGTGCAGCCAAGTATCAAGTCACGAAATGACTTTTTAAGGCTAAGATGTGTGATGGGCAGTCAGTCAAGATCACTATCTGATGATGATCAAGGACTTGGAAGAGCTTGAGAAGCTCGATGTGAAGTTAGACTTGGATCTGCAGAATGATATTATTCTGCAATCCTTGACTGATGCATATGGGCAATTCATCATGAATTACCACATGCATAAACTTCAAAATTTCTTGACTGAATTAATGAACATGTTGGTCACCGCTGAGCTTTCTATGAAAGGTTCTAAAGGCTCAGTTCTTGCTATGGAATGGACTTTTTTCAAAAGAAAGTCTTCTGAAAAGAAAAAGAAGTCTGCAAAAAAGCAAAAGATGGAAGGAGGAAAGAAGAAGAAGGCAGAGTCGAAGAAGAAGGTCGATGTCAAAGAAAAGTATTTCCATTGCAATAGTGATGGCCACTGGAAGCGAAACTACCCTACTTACCTGACCATCCTGAAGAACAAGAAGGAAGGTCCTTCTAGAGGTATGCTCGTTATTGAGTCTAACCTTATGATTTCTTCTGCATCTAGTTGGATGCTTGACTCTGGTTCTAGTGCTCATTTGTGCACTTCCATGCAGAATCTTGAGGATAGCAGGAGGCTGAGGGATGGAGACATGATCCTACGCATCGGTAATGGAGCAAGAGTTGCTACAGTGGTGGTGTGAACATACCCTCTTTGATTACCATTTGATTTAGACTTAGTTTTGAAAGACTGTTATTATGTGCCTGCAGCTTGCAGTAATTTGATTTTTGTTTCATGCTTAGCACTAGAAGGCTATGTGATTACCTTCTTTAAGGACCATTGTAACATTCTTTATGAAAGAAATAAAATTGCAAATGGTTTCCTTATTAACGATCTTTATCAGCTACATATTGATGTATCTGTTCTAACTATCGAGCAAAATATGAATGCCAAACGACCTAGGGATAGTCCAAATGATAGGTATCTATGGCACCTATGATTAGGTCATATAGCAGAAGATAGGATCAACAAATTGAAGAAAAATGGGCTATTGAGTCCATTGACTTCCGAGTCATATCCAACTTGTGAATCTTGTCTTCAAGGCAAAATGACTAAACTTCCTTTTATAGGACATGGGGAAAGGGCCACAGATCTTCTTACCCTAGTACATACTGATGTGTGCGGCCCATTTGATGTGCCAAGTAGAGACAATTTTGTCTACTTCATTATCTTTATCGATGATCTGTATAGGTATGGATATGTGTATCTTATGAGATACAAATCTGAAGCTTTTGAAAAGTTCAAAGAATTCAGACATGAAGTAGAAAAATAAACTAGAAAACTCATTAAGGTTCTTCAATCAGATCGAGGAGGTGAATACCTTAGCCAAAAATTCCTAGACTATCTCAAGGAAAATGGCATAGTCTCTCAATGGACTCCACCAGGAACACCTCAACTCAACGGGGTTTCAGAATGGAGAAATCAGACTCTATTGGATATGGTCCGATCTATGATGAGCTTCATAGACCTCCCTAATTTTTTTTTGGACATTCATTGTTAACTTCAATTTATCTACTAAATAGGGTTTTCTCTAAAACCGTTCCTACCATACCGTATGAGATATGGCACGGTAAGAAATCAAGTCTGAGTCATCTCAGAATTTGGGGTTGTCCGGCTCATATCAAAAGACAACAAGCAGAGAAGTTAGAGTTTAGGTCCTTCAGAGCTCGATTCATAGGATATTCTAAAGAGTTATTAGGATACTATTTCTACATTCTAGAAGACCACAATGTGATTATGAGTCAACATGCCATCTTTCTTGAAAAACCGTTTATTCAAGATAGCGGCATTGAAAAGCAGATTAAGCTTGATGAGAAAGTCTCACAAGTACAATGAGCTAAGGACCAATTGGAACCAAATCAGGTTGAGCTAATAAGAATACTACCTCCTCCACCTCATAGATCGAAAAGAGTTTTTCGTCCTCTTGAAAGATACTTGGGTATTATTTCAGAGAAAGTAGAGAAAATATTCCTTGTAGATAATGGTGCTCATGGTGATGATCCCAAAACCTACAACGAGGCGATATCAGATATCGACTCCAAGAAATGGCTAAAGGCAATGTAGTTAGAAATTGACTCGATGCACTCAAACCAAGTCTGGACCGTAGTTGATCCACCAGAAGGTATAGTACCTACTGGATGTAAATGGATCTTTAAGGGAAAGATTGGTGCAAATGGGAATGTAGAGACATTCAAGGCTAGACTAGTGGCAAAAGGTTATAGTCAACGCAAAGGCATTGACTATCAGGATATCTTTTTCCCAGTGGGTATGCTAAAATCCATCCACACATTGCTTGCTGTTGTAGCCTATTTCGATTATGAAATATGGCAAATGGATGTGAAAATGGCATTCTTAAATGGATATATTGAGGAAGATATCTATATGGAATAGACGCTAGGTTTCACATCCAGTGATACTGATCATAAGGTTTGCAAGCTGCAAAGGTCCATATATGGACTTAAGCAAGCATCTCAGAGCTGGAATACTCATTTTAATAATGTGATCAAAATATTTGGTTTCATCAAAAATGAAGAGGAACCATGTGTCTTCAAAAAGATCAGTGGGAGCGCTGTTGTCTTCCTCGTATTGTACGTGGATGACATCCTCCTTATTGGAAATGATATTTCCATGATGACGACATTCAAAATATGGTTGTCTATGGAATTCTCCATGAAAGACCTAGGTGAAGCATCCTTTATTCTAGGAATTAAGGTCTATAGAGATAGACCAAATAGGATGCTAGGACTTTCACAGAAGATGTACATAGAGGAAGTACTAAAGTGGTTTAGTGTGAAAAACTCTAAGAGGAGATTAATACCCTTCAAACATGGTATTCATCTTTCCAAGAAGATGTGCCCTAGCACACCTGAGGAAATAGAATGCATGAGCAAGATTCCTTATGCTTCTGCTATAGGGAGCCTCATGTATGCCATGCTATGTACACGACCTGATATAGCCCATGCTGTGCGTGTCACAAGCAGATATCAGTCAAATCCAGGTGAAGAACTCTGGACTTCTATGAAATGCATCCTTAAGTACTTGAGAAGAACTAAGGATATGATATTGATCTTTGGTAATGGAGAACTCAATGTCCAGGGATACACAGACTTGGATTTCATGTTTGATGTAGATGATCGAAAGTCGACATCTAGGAGTCTGTTTTTGTGCAATGATGGTGCTGTCTGCTGGAAGAGTTCCAAGCAAACTATGATAACAGATTCCACCATGGAAGCAGAATATATTACTACATCATAGGCTGTGAAGGAAGCATTCTGGTACAAAAAGTTTGCTACAAAAATCAAAGTAATGCCATTAGATGCCATTCCTCTATACTGTGATAATAATGGCACCATAGCCCTTGCTAAGGAGCCGAGGTCTCACCAAAAATCCAAGCACAATGAGCGGCGATACCACCTCATCCGCGATTACCTCAAGAAGGATTACGTCAAGGTCAAGAGAGTTAATTCCACAGACGATTAGGCAGACCCACTTACAAAGCCGTTGGGACAATAAAAATTTGAAGCCCATCTTGAGAAGATGGGACTTAGACTTGTAGCCAATTGGGTTTAGGATAAGTGGAAGATTGTTAGATATATGTGCCCTAGAAGCCAGAATTGACTGACACTTGTAATACACTTCTAGGGGTAAAATTATAATTTTGACTATTATCAATAAAATGGGTTATTTTCTATCACATATGCGTATTTAGTGTCTGTGATACATCCTTTGAGTTAATGATAATGATAATTCATATTTTTAAGAGTTAAAAATTTAAGACATGAATAATCATTATTAACTCATAAAATGCTCCCGATCAGAGTATCATCATGAGGATGGTGATTGATCTGGAAGGTTGGTGTACAATCGCTTCTCTTCAGTAGATGAGTCTTAAGTCTATGTTGTGAAGACACTGGAGCAAGAGTACAGGTACTCGTTAGAGAACGAGGGCACTGAGCGTGACCACCTCGAGTAGTCATTAGGAAGTCTACCTTCTCGTCAATGACTGACTCGATGCTGCAGTGGTGTGTCTGGTTCTTTGACCTAAGGTGCATCGGCAATTCACCTTGAGGTTGTTATAGTTTGACTACACCATAACTCGGTCTCCTAGCCATACGGAACCCTGAGGTATATGTTGGCTATAGCATGTTCATTGTAGGAACTGGATTGCATCAAGATGGAATCTATCTACCTCGGTGGTAGAGGAGCAGCACTATGATGATCATAAGATTCAAGTCCAAAAGCCCATGGCCATGGTAGAGTGAAATAATAGAAAGAGTTTCTATTTAGGTTTTCACATCGGACTTGAATCAAATGATTATATCATATGATAGAAATTAGGGTTTGACGAGTTCACCTTAACCCTAATCTGATCGGGGCTCAAGATAGAAGAACTTAATCACACAGGTAGCTGCACCAAGAGGTTCGCATTCAGCTCTGATGGGTTGCCACCATATACTGCTAGGTGTCACTGATGGATTTTGGGAGCAATTAGAATGATTTAGATGATCGATCATTCTAGCTGTTCGAATCAAAAGAGTTCTGATCTATCGAAAGGAGTTTCAATGATATCGATGATAGAGATCATGATATATCCCATTATCATACAGAACTGAACCTAACTAGGTCACACAAACAAGGGTTTGAATATGGTGATCATCAATTAAACTAACCCAATTCAATTGATCTGAATGAGATTCAATTAGGTTCAAGAAAATCATGCGAGCACTCGATTGAACCTAACGTTCTTCTTTTACTATTATAAATAGTTGTCCTGACTGAGCCAAAGGAGTTTGTGCTCAATCAGAGGCCTTCACTTGGTCTGACTGGAGCCTGTTCAGGTCAAAAAAGGGTTGTCTTATTTTGTAAGATAATACCTACCATTTCTGGTCACCAACCATTTCTCGTCCTTTGACTTTGGTCAAAAGTTGAGCTTTGACTGGTCAAATATTGACCATTGATACTTTGACTTCTGTCCATGTGTCATGCACCTATTAGAGAGCTGGTGGGGGCTAGTCCCCCTGCCAGAACCTGGCAAGGAGGAGGGCGCATGCCAAGGGTGGTGTGCGCCCAAGTTTGAGGTGCCCAAGAGTCCTTGTTGGATAGGGACTCCATCTCATTTTTGGATTTCGATTAGACTCCTTCTAAGAACCAACTTTGACTGGTCTTAGGCTCCATCTAAGTAGGAATCCAAGGGACTCTATTCCCATCAATCAAATTTAGATTTGATTTTACAATGGGTTGTGATTGGTTGGGAAGAAGAGGAGTTGGATCATGCTTAGTCTTTAAATAAGAACCTGCGCCCAACTCAAGGAGTATCTAAAAATTCTCATGCCCCAAGGCTGCTTCTCTCCTCCTCCTCCATGCTAAGTCCATCTTCTCCCTCTTCTCTCCATGCCCAAAGTAGTTTGGGATCCAAGTTGATGCAATCTAGATGAGAGAAAGGCGACAGAAAGCTAGAAGACTGCACTGCTGCAAAGGACAACCGTTGATCTTCAAAAGTTGTTTTGAAGATCCTCCAAATCAGATTCAGATCTAATTTTTGGAGATGTGATAGAGAAGAAGAGGATCTCCAGATCTAGTCGGAGTGGATACCGGTAGAGGCTAGGCACTTGCGTGGCTAGATCCGGAACCTTCCGCTGCTTACAGGATCATCAATGGGTAATAGGATTACCCTACATCAAGGTAAATTAAATTTGATTTAATTTATCTAGATTTTATTTTTATTATTAGAATAATAAGAATCAGATCTGAAATATTTCAAATCTGATTTAGATCAAAGAAAAAAATTTTTGAAATATATCTCTTGATTCGATTAGATCTGAACGAACCTGGTCTAGAAAATTAGGATTTTCCTTCACAAACATCTAAGGTTGACCACTTCATAATATGTTTTGATGAGTGGACGTCTCTACAAGTGGTCTGTTGCCCAAGGATGGCTACCCAAGAGGGAGGATGAATTAGATATTTAAAAATTTTAAATTTTAGTTATGCTAAATTTTAATGTTATGTGCTTGGTGAAATAATGTAAACCACAAATATAGAATAATTGTAATATAAATAATACAGTGACAAATGCAAAAATCAAGCTTTTATAGTTGTTTGGCATAAAACTCGGCACCTACATCCACTCCTTAAGTAAACCACTTGAAAATTCAACTATAAGCACTCAATTGATTATAGTTTGATTATTTTTCTTGGGGTCGCAATCTAATCTGATTGATTTTGACCTAGGCTCACTAACTATAATCTTTACAATGATTATTTTCTTGAGCTAACAATTAACTCCGATTGATTTTGTCCTAGGCTTACCAATCAAATCTTAACAATGTCCAACTCTAGGCTTGGACCAACCCCAAGTTTCTCATCCTAAGAAACTTATAAATAAATAAAAATACAATCATAATAATTAAAGAAGTTTAGAAAAAAAAACTTAATAAAGCCCAAAAGAAGTGTTTGTGAGATAGAGGATTGTTGGCTTTGCTCTTCTTCTTGAATGCTTGAGAGAAGTTGGTGAAGCTCTTCAATGCCTATGTCTTAACTTCTCTCACTTTGAGGATGATTGAAAGGATAGAAAATCTTTTGAAAATCTTCTTCTTCACTTTACTAAATGGCTTTCATAATGAATGAACTGAGTGTAGACATAAAGGCTCTTGAATGTATGTTTCAAAAGTTCTTCTTAAAGTTTTTTTAAATATTCCTTATATATTCCAAGACTTTCCTACTATCCTAAAACATCTGGAGAGGCCACATTTAATGCCCTAGCCATTAAAAATAGAAAACTAGCCATTAAAAAAAAGTTGGGACTGAAAAAATATAGTTCTTGGAAAAACTAGTAGTTATAGAGACTTAGCCAACTAACCTTCTGACTTAATCGACTAAGTTCCCTAGCAACTGAATTTCTGTCTTTTGTTTTTTCTATGTTCTGCTATCTTCTGAGACTGAATTAACTAACTTTCAAACTTAGTCGACTAAGTCCCCTGGGTCTCGAATTTCAGTCTTTCTATGCTTTCTGCTTCTATTGTTCTCTAAAACTTAGTCGACTAACTCCTGGCTTAATCGACTAAATTTGCATGCTAAGCATGCTATTTTATTTTTTACAGTCTTTTTTTTCTAATTTCTTTTGTAGGATAGACTTGCTTTCTAAATTTGATTTAATTTTTATTAATCATTCTTTTTAAAATATGATAAGTCTAGATTTTCTTCAAAGACCTCTTGATTGGTGGAGCTCCATTTAATTGATGAATATCACTTGAGGCATTGTGAGTACTTAGAATTTAAACTACATATCCTCAAAAATAATATTAGTAACTTAATAATTTATACTCAAATACTTTTATTATTATCAAAATTAATTCAGGGGTCAATAATCTCCTCCTTTTTAATGATGGCAAAACTTTGAGTATACCTTTCCTTCAAATTTCAATATAATTTTTTATGCAATCAATTTATATGTAATATATTCATTCATATCTTGTCAAATTTTGCATGCTCCCCCTAAATATCATAACTATCTTCAGATTAATTTTAGATCTTTTATTTATTCCCCCTTAATGTGTACCAATTGTATTTTGAGATATCAACATACACCTTTCGTATTTGAATCAATTAAATGCTTCAAATTACATATTATACATTGAATTTACAAGTTTTATTCATTATTATCTCTCTCCCCCATTTTGTCATTATCAAAAAGATAGATATTAACAATCAAGAGCAGTACATTATACAAAAGTCACAAGCCATCACATAAACAAATGAGGGGAAAATAGGAAACTTCATTCATATATATAGTAAAAGTTTGGACATAAACATAAGGCCAAATGGGCATGCATTAAAAATCAAAAAGGACCTTAAACTATAACAAGTATTAGGTTAAATATAAAATGGTGTTTAAGTTCAAGGTATGCAACTACAGATGGTCTAGTCTAAGGTGGGGTCAAGATGAGTCGAGGAGGATGGATCCATAGTGACCTAAGAATGCTGCCTGGCAAGGACATGCTCCACATTGGTCAATCCATCCGGAAGTGTTTGGGCTTCTTGCATTTGTTGCAAAGAGGTAATTGTTCTTTCTCTTTTTTCTTCTTTTCTCTTTGCTACCTTCTCCCTTGTTAAACATTCTCCTAGGTTCAAATCTCTTTCTCCTTCTCATGAACTTCTTAAATCTACTTGCTATCATGGCCATCTCCTCATCATCTTCCAAACTTTCTTCGAAATCAATTTCTTCTTCATGGATGGCAGCAGTCTTAAGGGATATGATTTTCTTCTTCTTCACATCTTCTTTCTTTTCTTGGTTCATATTTAGCTCATGGGTCATAAGAGAACCAATGAGCTCTTCCAATGATAGCTTGTTTAAGTTCTTTGCATTTTGAATGGCAGTCACTTTTAGCTTTCAATTCTTTGGCAAGGACCTAAGAATTTTACGCACAACATCAGTATTAAAATAGCCTTTTCCAAGACTCTTTTAACTATTTAATATATCGATCAATCTTGTGAACATTTCGATGATGGTTTCATATGGTTCCATTTTGAATAATTCATACTTATATACTAAAAAGTTTATCTTAGATTCTTTGACTTTATTAGTACTCTCATGGATGAAAGGAATATGCCCTACAAGCCAACCGAAATATGTATTTTGATGGATTATTCTTTTATCTTCCAAACTCATGTAATGATATTTTTAAATAAATAAAGGCATTTATTTTATCATATGCTGTGTCTTAATTATTCTTTTAAGATTATGATGAATCCTATAGATTTGGGCTATGATTTTAAGATTATGATGAGATCATGCCGGTGAGATCTAAAATCTTAAAATCCTTATCTAAAGTATTTTTTATCAATTAAATATTGAGTTGGGGATTAATGTTTTCAGAAAGACTGGCACATCCTATGTATGCTCAATGGAGAGGATGATTGATCTCACAATCATTTATGTATGACACTAATACAAGAATATGGGTGTTCATTATAAAATGAGTTCACTAAAATGATCCAACTCGAGAATATCTAATGGAGTCTTATTTACATGTTAATAGATCATTCTCATAGTGGGAGTTGTGTATGTAATTCTTTGATCTGAGATTGCCATAGAACCTTGTATGCATGAATCCATATTTTAGTTCATACTAATTCATAACTTAGTCATATACGAAATATTCTGGATATGGTAGATTGCATATTGAGGTTATGAGTAGGTCAATAAGGAATCGATCGCTCCTAGTAAGAGGAGATCGCATTCCTAGTAAGAGGAGATCGCATCCTACTTGCTTCAATCAAATAATGATGTAGGAGGACTTTGATCAAAGCATGATGAAAATTAGAAATGATTTCTAATATTTCATTAATTGAATCATCATTGTAAGATTGAGAGAAAATATGAAAATGATATTGGGTTTGATAAGTTTTCATATCCAAAGTCATATCTGAGATGCAGGGTGATCGTAGGATCGAGTTGCAAGGTAACTTTTTATTAAACCATATTTTTGATATTTTTATCAAAATTTCATATCTTCTAGGTAGACAAGATATGTTGCTAGATGTCAATCTTATCTTGTGAGTTTGATCAAATTAAAGAATTTAATTTGATCATTAATTAGAAAGTATTCTAATTGATCAAATTATGTCAACTCAATTTGACCAAAATCGGTTTGGTTGAGTTCTAACCAAATTAGTTCAAATCGCATCCGAATTCACTATTGGCTAGATGTGGAATCCAATGGGTCCTACACAAAAAAAATTGATTAAGGATCTAATTAGATTAGATCCTATTTGCATGTTGAACATGCTAGCATATGTTGCAAATCCTAGCACCTAGATTCGAATCAGATTCAAATTAGGTTTTGATTTGGCCTAATTAGATCCAATTTAATCTAAATTAATTTTGGTTATTTAATTAGGTTGACCCCTAGCTAGATGGCCAAGAATTTGGGTGACTCATATCTGAGTCCCACGTGCCAGAGAGTCTCTCTCTTGGCTCATGGGGCTTGATGCATGCGCTAGGGTGTTTTAGTGCATGGGTTGTTGGCACCACACCTTTTAAAGCCTTATCCATATTTTTATGTGACAAAAAATATTTTGGCATGGACTTCTAAATAGGAGGAGGTGTAGAAGAGTCCTTTTGCTTCTTAAACTCCTTCATATATTATTTGAAATAGGGATAAGCATTACTTGCTTGTCGCCTACTTTGATTTGGTGCCACTTGGACTTAAGAGTCCAAGTGGTTGTGGACTCTTCCATGCCTTGAATTTTTCCACATCCGTATTTGAAGTTGGTGCACAAATGGAGGGCCATTGGATGGCTAGAGATTAGATCTCATCCATTGATTAAATGGCACCAATACTGAACTCACGCGACTCTTCGAAGAAATAATGTTGAATTAGTTCAAAGAGTCCTTCTATGATAAGGCATCTTTTCAAAATAAATCCTTGTAACTCAACATGTCTTGAGATTTTTTGATGGGCATAAGTTGCATCAGGAGGCGTGAGAAATTTATTTGGAATGGCCATGAGATGTTGAGGTGGCACCCCTACGTATATTATGAATAGGGGCACACACTAGGAGTCCGAGACAATCAAATCAAATCCTTCCTTCCTTCTTACAAGAGTTCTCCCTTGTGCAATTTTCTTTCTCCCTTCCCTTGTTCAGACAAGGTTCTATTAAGGACAAGGAGTCTTTTTAAGATAACAATTTAGGAAGAAACATTAAGAAGACAAAGAGAAAAGAAAGCAAGGAAAGGAAAGACTAGGAGGAAGAAAGCAAGGTTAAAAAAATGGTTTTTCCCAAATAAAATTAAATTATTACAACAAGAATTTAATTAAAAGAATCAGATATAAAAGGTGTTAGAAGCTTGATTAAGTTACCATGTGGATCAACATTGGAGGATGAACATGTGGGCACCTGGTGGAACATCTGCCAGATTTCAAGCTCAAATTAGGATTTAGCGGTCAGAGGTATGTTCCTATATCATAAGTTACATTATTATTGCATGTTATATGATTTAAATTCTAGTAAGGTGGTCCTTGGGTTAGGATTTGTTTTTAGATTTTACATAAATTACTTTAAAATCCATGCTTTTGCCCTGATCACCAAACCAAACAATGGGTAACTTCATATAAATTACTTTGAAATCCATGCTTTAAACCAACTATGCACTAGGATGCCATAAATTATGTCAAGAAATATGATTGATACCAAAGGAATGCAAGCATTCGAGACAATCAGCTACACAACTCACACCTTTAAGTGCTCCTTGGTTGTTTGCACAGTCGGAGATGGATATACTTGGGCCTTTTTTTATGGCATCTAGATAACAAAATTTTATTTTGTAGTAGTGGATTATTTTATTAAGTAGATAGAGGCCGAACCTCCAATAAAAATAATTGAAGTGAAGATGCAGGACTTCATTTAAAAATTGATAGTTTGCAGATTTGGCCTACGTTGGATACTAATCACTGATAACGGGTACCAGTTTGTAGGAGCAAAGTTCACCAAATTTTATGAAAACTTGAATATTTTTCCTCATTTCATATCTATGGTACACCCTCAAGCAAATGGTGAAGTCGAGGTAACCAACAGAACTCTACTTCAGGAGATAAATGCAAGACTTGAAAGGATGAAAGGTACATGGGTGGATGAACTCTATCATGTACTTTAGGCCTACAAAACATCCAAAGATTGCCAATAGGAGAAACCCCTTTTATATTGACCTTTAGAATAGATGCAATCATCTCGATTGAACTTGAACTCCCTTGAGTCGAAGCTTTTAATGAACAAAATAATTCACAAGACCTTAGGACAAACCTCGATCTATTATAGAAAAAGTGGGAAAAAGCTCAAATTAGAATGGCTGCCCACAGACAAAGAGTAGCTTGTCACTACAATTCTAAAGTGCAGGGCAAAACATTTAGAGTGGAAGATCTGGTGCTTCGACGAGCAGATATTTCACAGCCATAGAATCAAAGAAAGCTCGTCCCAAACTAGAAAGATCCTTATGAGGTCATGAAAATTATCCGACCAGGAACATATTATGTAAAAGTGCTTGGAGGGTCGACATTCTCACGACCTTGAAATTTTAAAAATCTATGAATGTACTATCAATGATCATTTCAAAAAAATTTTCTTTAACAATTCTTGTCTTTAGTGTAAAGTCGTATAATGACAGAAAATTATCCAACCGAACTTCATTTTCAAATGAAGTAGAAGACCTCCTATTATAAACAGGAGGAAATGGGAAGAGACCCATTCAGTAGCTCTTTTGTGCCCCAATAATCTTATTAGAAATAGGAGGAGAACCTCATCCTAACAAGGATAAAAGTCCACCATATTAGAAATAGGAGAAGGACCTTGTCCTAACATGGAATGAAGGAGAGAGGCCCTTTCAGTGGCTTTTTATGCCCCAGCAATCTTGTTAGGAATAAAAGGAGAATTTCATTCTAACAAAGATAAAAGTCCACCATATCAGAAATAGGAGGAGGACCTCATCCTGACATGGAATGAAGGGGAGAGGCCCTTTCAGCGGTCCATTTATGCCCTGACTGAAGGAAAAATTTTAGTTTTTTGGATCAGGTTCGTTCAGATCTGATTGGATCAAGAGAGATATTTCAAAAAAAAAAAAATTTGAATCTAGATCAGATCTGAGATATTTTAGATATGATTTTATAGATCTAATAAAAATAAAAATAAATTAAAATAGATTTAATTTTGTACCTTATTGTTGGGTAATCAGATTATCCTTTGATGATCCTGTTGATTACCTGAGGTTCTGGATCTAGCCACACAAGTGCCCGACCTCTACCGATATCCAGTCAGGCTGAATCTGAAGATCTTCTTCTTTTTTATCACTTCTCTAAATATCAGATCTGGATCTAATTTAGAGGACTTTCAAAACTCCTTTTGAAGATCGGATATCGTCTCTTGCAGCAGTGCTGCCTTCTTCCTTTCTCGTCACCTTTCTCTTGCATGGATCGCACCAAACTGGAGCCCAAATCCCCTTGGGCGTGGAGAGGAGAGAGAAGATCTGAAGATGGCATGGAGGATGGAGAGGGGCAGCCTTATGGCATGGGCTATTAGAGAACTTCTCTAAAGCTAGGCACAGATAGGATTTATATAGATCCTGCTGCACCATGCAGTACCACATCATCCCAGCCAATCATGTTGCTTTATGCAATCAGATCTAAATCTGATTGATGGGATAACATCACTTGATCCAATCAGATGAGAGCTCCTCTCCAACACCCTTAGGTGGCACCAAGACTGGTCAAAGTAGGGGCCCTTTGCGCCACTTAAGTTGATTCTAAGAAGCAACCTGCAGTCCCATCTATATGGGACTCCAGGCGTCCCTATCCTTGGGCGCATGCATTCCTAAGCATGCACCCCCTCCATTCCATTTTCTAGCAAGAGGACAAGCCCTTATCTACTCTCCTATAGGTGCATGACACATGGGTAGATGTCTAAGTGTCAAAGGTCAACGTTTGATCAAAGTCAAAAGACAAAAATTGGCAGATGATGGAAAATGATAGGTGTTATCTTCAATTTATCTCATAAATTAAGACAACTCTTTTCTGACTTGGACAAGCTCCAGTCAGACCAAGTAAAAGTACCTGAGTGAGCATAAATACATTTGGCTCAGTCAAGATGACTTTTAATGATTGTAGAAGGAGAACATTAGGCTCAATCGTGTGCAAGCACGATTTTCTTGAACCTAATTGAATTTAATTCAAATCAATTGAACTGGGTTAGTCCAATTAATGATATCTAAATCCAAATCTTTATTTGTGTGATCTAGTTAGATTTAGTTTCGTATGGTAATGAGATATATCACGATCTCTATCATCGACATCATCAAAATACATTCCGATGGATTAGAACTTTTTTGATTCGGACAACTAGAATGATCGATCATCCAAATCATTCTAATTGTTCCCAAAATCTACTAGTGACACCTAGCAGTATATGGTTGCAACCCATCAGAACTAAAAACAAACCTCTTAGTGTAGTTACATGTGTGATTGAGTTCTTCTATCTTGAGCCTCGATCAAATTAGGGTTAAGGTGAACTCATCAAACCCTAATTTCTGTCATATGATTTAATCATTTGATTCAAGTCCGATGTGAAAACCTTAATAGAAACTCTTTCTATTATTTCACACTGCCATGGCCATGGGCTTATGGACTTGATTCTCATGATCATCATAGGGCTGCTCCTTATCTATCGAGATAGATAGATTTCCTCTTAGTGCGATCCAATTCCTACAATGAACATGGTATAGCCAACATACACCTCAGGGTTCCGAATGGCTAGGAGATCGAGTCATGGTGTAGTCAAACTATAACACCCTCAGGGTGAACTATCGATGCACCTCAGGTTAAAGAATCAGACACATGACTATAGCTTCGAGCTAGTCAATTGAACGAGAAGGTAGACATTCCTTATGAACTGCTTGAGGTGGTCACGCTCAGTACCCTCATTTTCTAATCGAGTATCCTGTACTCTCACTCTAGATGTCTCTATACCGTAGACTCAAGACTCATCTACTTATAAAGAAGTGATTGTACAACCAATCCTTCTAGATCAATCATTATCCTCATGATGATTCTATGGTCAGGAAGCATTTTATGAGTTAATAACAAAAATTCATGTCTTAAATTTTCAACTCTTGAAAAGTATGAACTTATCATTATCTATTAACTCAAGGAATATATCACAGACACTAAATACACATTTATGATAGAAAATAATCTGATTTTATTATTTATAGTTAAAATTATAATTTTGCTCTTCTTAGTAAGTGTTACATACAAGTGGTCAGCCACATTCTGGATGACTGTTTCTAGGGGCATACCATATTCATTAAGAAACTTCCGACTTTACCTTAAGCCAATTTGAGCTACAAGTCTATAGTCCCATCTCTCTTCAAAGGTTGGCTGTCGAATCTTCACTTCTGGACTCCCAAGGCTTTGTAATGTGGTTCACCATTTGTACTGTAGGGGTCGATCTCTCTTGACCTCACAGTAAACCCTTCCTCGAGTAATCGCGACTGACGGTTGTTGTATCGCCCGCTCCAGATAGTGCTTGCGCAATTTTACTGGTGAGTTCTTGGTCACTTAGCAAGGGCCATTGGCGACCATTGCTTACCTCAGTATAGCCCAGAATTATGGCAATCTGATATGCTTATCAACTCCAATCTCGCTGCAGCAAAACTTTCCTTATACCAGAATGCCCTCCTTTCTGCATCTGCTTTCGAGCAAGCGATGTTTTTGCTTCTATTTGATGGCAAATCTGCCCTATCACTATACTGGCTTGGATACTTCTTGTCAGACTGATGCACCCACCATACTTACGCCCAATATCAGACTTCCATAGATGTCGACGCTTCAATCCATCTACATCACCAACTGTAAAATCAAGTCTAATATACCCCTAGACTTGGATTCTCCTGTCATTACCAAAAATCAACAACATCATCCTAGCTTGCTTCTCAAAAGTAGCTTAAGGATCAATTTCACAGAAGGTAGCCAGTTGTTTTTGCACTAGGTTGAACTGATATTGCTTGCTGGACAACCACAGCATTGGGCTATATCAGGTTGTGTATCTTCTCTAACC